>CM064482.1:77952926-78042926 GCA_032716605.1 Paralithodes platypus | reverse complement strand
TGTTATGTAGATTATATTTTTCTGTCCTACCTCTGTATTTTTAGACATGTCATTAACAAAGCGGGATCCGTTAATGGATTGTAAAGCTCACAAACATCAGATTCTAATCTATTGCCAAAAGTCAAACATCCTAACGCTTGGGTTTTTCTTGCGTAAAGAGCCTCTATAGACATAATATTATCTTCGCCTAAATCTGAATGTGACTCTCCATCTTTCGCATCGACAAGACTTTATAGAATTTACCTCGGAGGCCGTTAAAATTTTACCGTTCCGTATCCTGATGGGTTTAACGGTATTAGAATTGGTGGTGTTAGTTGTCGCGTGTTTGTAATGATAAATACCATGAATTTTAAAGGTATAACCATTCAATTGTTCAAGGATATAATTTTTAAAATGTATCTTAATAATATCACTACAATTACTTTTATGTATAATTGTTATACATTTACTTAACATATTGTATATAGTTGAAAAACGGAAAAGGGTCATGTCTATTAAATCTGTCATCGTTATATGTGTTTTATGACATCTAACATTAACAAATCAGATGATACATAACATAGTAAATTTAAATGTAAATTTAATTTATCAATGTCCTGGCTCATTTATAGTATTTTGACTTCCGACTAGGTCTTTAATCCATTCCAGGGACTGAGCATAGCCTTCCATTATCTTATGGTGCACAGTCTATGGTGCACAGTCTAATTGTCCCCCATTTACATCTTCATATCGGATTAGTATATTATTAACACTTAATTCTGGCGAATCCCAAGAGAAATCAAACTTGCGAGTGGAAAGCTTAAACTGGTCCGAGTTGACGATAGCATAATTGGTAGAGTTATTGAGCGAAAAAATTGGATTTTGATCATTATTATTATTATTATTATCTTAGTGTGATTGGATTTGAGTCTTGTATAATACATCTAGTTCAGATTTGTATCCAGATTTATCCAAAATGGTATCATATTGTTTTATGAAGAGATTTTGTTGGTGAATGGTGAACTCGATTGATTTACAATTTGTAACTAAATGTGACACCAAAATAAACTTGAGCGCTATTCGTTGTTTTATGTCATTACACTTAGCATCATCATAATCATTATTATTATTATGCTGTCCCAATATATCCAACATTGACAATTCAAAGAAACATAGTTCAAAAAAATACGTTAAATATAATTGACATTCTAGTCCTCTGAAAAGGGCTCGATTAAAAAAATAAAGGTTAAGAAATGTAATTATTTTATCGTCCATGTTTTTTATTTTATGATAGAATGTCATAGCCTTGAAAAGATGGGACTCTTCAGGAGTCATGTAGTCATGTAGTCTGTTGGTGGTTATCGAGAATGTTTAATATTTTATTTTCTAATGAAAAAAAGTTTAGGTAAAATGAGTAAACTAGTATTACAATCAGCCATGGTCTAATTGTATAAATAATGAAAAAAAAAAAAAAAAAAATCTACATTCGGCCTTTATTTTAGAGCCGTACTAGGTTATATATTTTTTTACAATACATTTTGATTTCTCTCCCGACCAACTGGGGACGAGAACTTGGCCAACCCTTACGCAACGTCTCTTTAAAAAATCCAGTTTGTTCCACATTTCATCCACCAATAACTGCATCGAACCAATATATCCAGTACCAGTGTCTCTTTAAAAAAAATCCAGTTTGTTCCACATTTTATCCACCATTAACTGCATCAAAGATGTCCTGGCTTGAGGAGTATCAAGTTATCAGCCAATTGTTTCATTATCAGGCCCAGCAATATTTTGGTAGGTTTGGTTAAGATTAGAGGGGGTCCTGTGTTGGGAGACTACAATCATAATAGTAAGTTTGAGGTTCTCGATTACCTCGATTTAATATTCATATCGGTCTCAGAGGGCATTCTAGGCAGTAAAAGCTGGAAAACTGCGGAAACACTTGATATGCAGATATCGTTAAGAGTTTTCCTGGGCAAGCAGTAACCGGCGGTCAGGGAGAGAAAATGGGCTTGGGCAACCTATATGACCGTAGAATTGAGACAGACACAGATTCCAGGCGGGCAGGTCGATGCTGGGTGAGGTTTCCCACATTGGCCTGTCCGTTACTGTAAGTCTAGCATTTGCGATAGTTGACGACTCCTTAAAACCTCAGGTTTGCTTGGGTTGGCCCCCATTGCCTTGTGATTCAAGGGAGCCAGCTCTGGGTAGCTCTGAGACCTGTAATGCGTGTGGTGCGAGGCTAGATGAGCCGGTTTGCTACCTCTTGAGGAGAAACTCGGTGACCTAGTTGGAATGCTGCCGAATTGTCGGTGAGTCGCACGCCTCTTACAGAGCCTCTTAGTAAGCAAACGACTGCACGACGACCCTATCGTGTAGGCACGCATGGTAAAAGCCGTGATCTCGCTGCAGAGCTGATACTCCTTTGGCCTATAGTTAATTAGGAGGGGTGTATCGGACGATGCAGTGCACAGGTCGCTCTGAACGGCGCCAAAATGCTATAGGCATGGCAATGGAGCGTCTGGGCTCCTTGTGCAGGTCGCTCTAGTGAGTAATGGACGTCCGGCTTTGATCTTTCAAGCTGACTAGTCTAATTACCCACAGGGAACGACGTAAAAAGTGTGTGTTTGGGCAGTCGTGGGAGGGCCAGACTGTCTAGCACACATTTGAATAACATTGACTAACCAAAAAGGGTGGGCTAGATCTGTCTCCTCTGTGAGATCACAGCCCCAAGGTCTTTGTCAGCTGGTGCATTGGTACACTAGTGTAGGTTACCTATGCTACACTCTTGTGCTTTTGTGGCTGGCACATTCTTTGGTGTGGGGTCTCGGTTTGCTGGTATGCTTGTCGCATAGCAATGAGGTCGATGTGAACAGGTGACGCTGTGCAGCGACCAATATGTGCTTTGCCCATGGGCTTGGGTCTCGCCACTAGACCCTGTGGGGTCTCGGTTTGCTGGTATGCTTGTCGCATAGCAATGAGGTCGATGTGAACAGCTGACGCAGTGCAGAGACCAATATGTGCTTTGCCCATGGGCTTGGGTCTCGCCACTAGACCCTGTAGTTGGCAGTACACCAGTAGCCGAGCTCACCAGAAGGAAATTCTGAGTGTAGGTTGGGACAAACTTTTTGTGTGGGGTGTCAGTTTGCCTTTCTATGCTGCTGGCAGTATGTGGGTAGCTGAGCCCACCAGAAGACCTAACCAAGCTCATTGTTTGCTAACGCAAGCCGGTCTCGCAGGCATATCTGACAAGAAGTAGATACAGCTGAGCCAGTCTGGAGGGTGCCTGAAAACATCCTTTGGCGGGTAGCTCGTGATGGTCTGCACTGCTTGTATGGGATTGCCCGCATGCGCTCTATCAGAATGACCATGTGTGGGGTCTCAGTTTGCCTTTGTGTGCTGTCGGCATACGCCAATGAGGTCGATGTGAACAGGTGACGCTGCGCAGCGACCAATAAGTGCTTTGTCGGTGACTGGTCTCGTATTAGGACCCTATAGTTGGCAGCATACGGGTAGCTGAGCCCATCAAAACCAAAACCAATACCAAAACTAAACAAACCTTTAAAGGTTATCTACCTGGTTGATCCTGCCAGTAGTCATATGCTTGTCTCAAAGATTAAGCCATGCATGTGTAAGTACAAGCCGATGTAGGGTGAAACCGCGAATGGCTCATTAAATCAGCTATGTTTCATTGGAAGTCGAGCTAACGCTCAACCTCCGCCAAGGACTTTTTGAATTGTTCTGTGTTTACCGTGGTTTGGGAATATGTCACACCAGAACTACATGGAAACCAGGGAAAAAATAATCAATCCACCCGCCCACAATGGTCTGAGATCAAATGCGCGCCAAAAACCCTTCCCACGAGGCGGGCGCGTGATCACTAGGACGGTGAAAATCCACCCGCCGTGGACTGAGATCGAATCCGTGACAAAACCTTTACCAGGAGGCGGGTGGTGTTTGACCGACCATGTTTGATCATTTCTAACGCCTGAAGGGGGTTTGCCCGGATTTGATCTGAAGCCACGGTGGTGGTGTTTGACCCTCCTAGTGATCATGTTCCCGCCTCTTGGGAAGGGGTTTGGCCCGGATTCGATCTCAAGCCACGGTGGTGTTGTTTGACCCTCCTAGTGATTCTCTCCCCGCCTCTTGGGAAGGATTTTTTCCCGGATTCGATCTGAAGCCATGATGGTGGTGTTTGAACCTCCTAGTGATCAGCTCCCCACTTCCTGGGAAGGGTTTTTGCCCGGATTCGATCTATAGCCACGGTGGTGGTGTTTGACCCTCCTAGTGATCATCTTCCCGCCTCCTGGGAAGGGGTTTTGCCCGGATTCGATCTCAAGTCACGGTGGTGATGTTTGATCCTCAAAGTGATCATCTTCCCGCCTCCTGGGAAGGGTATTTGCCCGGATTCGATCTGAAGGCGCGGTGGTGGGGGTTTGACCCTCTTAGTGATCATCTTCCCGCCTCCTGGGAAGGCTTTTTGCCCGGATTCGATCTGAAGCCACTGTGGTGGTGTTTGACCCTCCTAGTGATCATGTTCCCGCCTCTTGGGAAGGGGTTTGGCCCGGATTTGATCTCAAGCCACGGTGGTGGGGTTTGACCCTCTTAGTGATCATCTTCCCGCCTCCTGGGAAGGGTTTTTGCCCGGATTCGATCTCCAGCCACGGTGGTGGTGTTTGACCCTCCAAGTGATCATCTTCCCGCTTCCTGGGAAGGGTTTTTGCCCGGATTCGATTTCAGGTCACGGTGGTGGTGTTTGACCCGCCAAGTGATCATCTTCCCAACTCTTGGGAAGTTTTTTTTGTTGCCCGGATTCGATCTGAAGCCACGGTGGTGGTGTTTGACCCTCCTAGTGATCATCTCCCCGCCTCTTGGGAAGGGTTTTTGCCCGGATTCGATCTGAAGCCATGGTGGTGGTGTTTGACTCTCCAAGTGATCATCTGCCCGCCTCCTGGGAAGGGTTTTTGCCCGGATTCGATCTGAAGCCACTGTGGTGGTGTTTGACCATCCTAGTGATCATGTTCCCGCCTCTTGGGAAGGGGTTTGGCCCGGATTCGATCTCAAGCCACGGTGGTGGTGTTTGACCCTCCTAGTGATTCTCTCCCCGCCTCTTGGGAAGGATTTTTGCCCGGATTCATTCTGAAGCCATGATGGTGGTGTTTGAACCTCCTAGTGATCACCTCCCTGCTTCCTGGGAAGGGTTTTTGCCCGGATTCGATCTATAGCCACGGTGGTGGTGTTTGACCCTCCTAGTGATCATCTTCCCGCCTCCTGGGAAGGGTTTTTGCCCGGATTCGATCTCAAGTCACGGTGGTGATGTTTGACCCTCAAAGTGATCATCTTCCCGCCTCCTGGGAAGGGTATTTGCCCGGATTCGATCTGAAGGCACGGTGGTGGGGGTTTGACCCTCTTAGTGATCATCTTCCCGCCTCCTGGGAAGGCTTTTTGCCCGGATTCGATCTGAAGCCACGTTGGTGGGGTATGACCCTCTTAGTGATCCTCTTCCCGCCTCTTGGGAAGGGTTTTTGCCCGGATTCGATCTCAAGCCACGGTGGAGGGGTTTGACCCTCTTAGTGATCCTCTTCCCGCCTCTTGGGAAGGGTTTTTGCCCGGATTCGATCTCAAGCCACGGTGGTGGGGTTTGACCCTCTTAGTGATCATCTTCCCGCCTCCTGGGAAGGGTTTTTGCCCGGATTCGATTTCAGGTCACGGTGGTGGTGTTTGACCCGCCAAGTGATCATCTTCCCACCTCTTGGGAAGGGTTTTTTTTTTGGCCCGGATTCGATCTGAAGCCACGGTGGTGGTGTTTGACCCTCCTAGTGATCATCTCCCCGCCTCTTGGGAAGGGTTTTTGCCCGGATTCCATCTGAAGCCATGGTGGTGGTGTTTGACTCTCCAAGTGATCATCTGCCCGCCTCCTGGGAAGGGTTTTTGCCCGGATTCGATCTGAAGCCACTGTGGCTGTGTTTGACCCTCCTAGTGATCATGTTCCCGCCTCTTGGGAAGGGGTTTGGCCCGGATTCGATCTCAAGCCACGGTGGTGGTGTTTGACCCTCCTAGTGATTCTCTCCCAGCCTCTTGGGAAGGATTTTTGCCCGGATTCGATCTGAAGCCATGATGGTGGTGTTTGAACCTCCTAGTGATCACCTCCCCGCTTCCTGGGAAGGGTTTTTGCCCGGATTCGATCTATAGCTACGGTGGTGGTGTTTGACCCTCCTAGTGATCATCTTCCCGCCTCCTGGGAAGGGTTTTTGCCCGGATTCGATCTCAAGTCACGCTGGTGGTGTTTGACCCTCCTAGTGATCATGTTCCCGCCTCTTGGGAAGGGGTTTGGCCCGGATTCGATCTCAAGCCACGGTGGTGGTGTTTGACCCTCCTAGTGATTCTCTCCCCACCTCTTGGGAAGGGTTTTTGCCCGGATTCGATCTGAAGCCATGGTGGAAGTGTTTGACTCTCCAAGTGATCATCTGCCCGCCTCCTGGGAAGGGTTTTTGCCCGGATTCGATCTGAAGCCACTGTGGTGGTGTTTGACCATCCTAGTGATCATGTTCCCGCCTCTTGGGAAGGGGTTTGGCCCGGATTCGATCTCAAGCCACGGTGGTGGTGTTTAACACTCCTAGTGATTCTCTCCCCGCCTCTTGGGAAGGATTTTTTTCCCGGTTTCGATCTGAAGCCATGATTGTGGTGTTTGAACCTCCTAGTGATCACCTCCCCGCTTCCTGGGAAGGGTTTTTGCCCGGATTCGATCTATAGCCACGGTGGTGAATCGGAGTTGACACTATACAATGTATTCGTCACGCGCAATATATAACCTCCACGGGTAAGAATGTTAAATATACTGCTTTAGGAAACGGAATTACATTTCAAAAGCTGGTTTACATTATGCATTTTCTGCTTAGGGAAACTCAAAATATTATAGAAAACGCCTACCATTTTCAATTGAGTTCTGAAAACCATAAACGCTTGTTTCGTGTGGTATATAAAAACTGTATGGGTGGTGGATACAAGTCAATATGCTACCAATCAATGTCATTGTTTCTGTCATCTCGTTAAAAAAATAGTAAAAAGAAAATATAATAATATAGTAAATAGTTCTATATTAATAACACAAAATAACATGTTTTATAGAATGCCCATGTTGCTTTTGCATGGAAATGGTAGATATAGTCGGAATAATTTTACCACCCATTTCGTACCATCAATGTCCACTCTACAAACAATATACCCTAATGAAGATCCAAAATTTTTAACCCAGCATTTCGTGTACTTATCCTCACTAAAATGTCAAATGGGTCACAATAATAGATATTTCGTAACCCCCAATAAGCCTCACAAAATATTCCCAGCAAAAAGAAGGGTGGTTAGAGGATCGGTCAAGAAAAAATATATGAAGTGGCAAGTTAATTCTAGTATTATATTGAGATGTAAAATTTTACAATACTCTCATACAACACCAACCAATATACCATTAAACGAAATAGAACAGAGGGAATGCTCTTTTCCACTCTTTAATTTACATATACCGATAATTTCGGCAATCTAACCAACCTTTATAAGTACCAATATGTGGTACTTAAAACCAGAAAACTCGTTTCTCGTTTTTTTTCAACGACCGGTAAAAACCATTTGTCCGCTAAAGGGTTAACATGTTAAATTTCCTACTACGCCTATGTCGACGCTTGACTCTGGTGGTGGGGCTGGTGGGTTCCGGGATGTTACTGGTGGCAATATTATCCTCAGAATCGTGAGAGACGGTGGTGTCGGCGTTGCCACTAATATCCTCAAAACCAACTACGGCGCAGGTATGGACTTCGGCGCTGGTACTGGTGGCAATATTATCCTCAGAATCGTCTCCAGTGGTGTCGGCGATGCCACTAATATCCTCAAAATCAACTCCGGTGCTGGTATTGACGGCGCTGGTACTGGTGGCAATATTATCCTCAGAATCGTCTCCAGTTTTGTCGGCGTTGCCACTAATATCCTCAAAATCAACTCCGGTGCTGGTATTGACGTCGGCGCTAATACTGGCGACAATATTATCCTCAGAATCGTCTCCGGTGGTGGTATTGATATCATTAGAATTATTGAGCCAATGAACAAAGGAATTTATATTGGTGGTAGATTCCGGGATGATGCTGGCGGTGGTAGTAATATCCTCGGGGGTCTCAAAGCTGGTACTGGCGACAATAATATCCCCAGAAATGTCTCCGGTGTTGGTGGTGTTGTCACTAATAATCTCAAAATCATCTCCGGCGCTGGTACTGACGTCGGCGCTAATAATGACGGTGATGGTGGTGTCGGCGTTGGTAGATTCGGTGGTGGAACTCGTCATTATTTTCGGAGTGGTGGTATTAGAAGTTAACCAAAGAATAAAGGCATTTTCATTGGTGGTAGATTCCGGGGTGTTGCTGTCGGTGGTAGAAATATCCTCGGTGATCTCAAAGCTGTTACTGGTGGCAATATTATTCCCAGAATTGTCTCCGGTGGTGGTGTCGGCGTTAACATTGTCTCCAGTGGCGTTGGTGGTAGAATATTGGGTGTTCGGAGTGGACCAGAGACTTATATTGGTGTTGAGAATTGTTTCCTCCTGCTGAATGGTGGTGTTGGTGGGAGAAATCCAATTAGGAAACGTATCAATGGTGGGTGTCGCTGTCGCTTCGTTATCTTTAGTTTCATTTAATATTGGTGTCCCATGAGGCTCGGAAGCGTCAATGGTCTTATTCTTGGTTTCGGGCACATTATTATTATCTTTATACGATAAAACAACTAACCAACATATGCCTGTTATAAACAAAACTGAAATGGTAATAATTATTACCCATGACATGTGATTATCATTTTCGGAAGCATGATTGACGACCGAGTCATCATATATGAAACTCATTTTGTTATTATATCTACCCATGAAAAAATATTTATGATGGAGGTTATGGGAAGGGTAATATATATATATATATATATATTATATATATATATATATATATATATATATATATATATATATATATATATATATATATATATATATATATATATATATATATATATATATATATATATATATATATATATATATATATATATATATATATATATATATATATATATATATATATATATATATATATATATATATATATATATATATATATATATATATATATATATTATATATATACAAAAAATTATCCACTCCAAAAAATTGATTCCCTATTAAGAAATATCAATAATATAACAACGTCAATAGTTAATGTATGTATTCAATTAAGGATTGAGGTCGAACATGACCCAACATTTATAGTACATAATGTTTTCAAAATAAAAAATGTAGGGAAGGTATTGTCTCATAGAGATATTAAAATGTTGGCCACAGCCCATAAAACAAGTACAGATAAAATTAACGAGGTAATGATAGCGGCCCAGGGTCCGTCAAAGAAAGTGTATTTTCCCTATATTGATAGAGATCTTTACCACGAAAATGCACAGGGATATTTCCAGTCACAGTTTATAGCCATAAGACAGTCCACATACCATCCCAAGAATACATGTCTCATCTTCACAAATGGTATTGTAATGTGTGTGGGTATAAAGGGGGATATTAAAACCTCTATTGAAAACAACATAAACAAATCTCTAATGTGATACAAGCGCCTATTTTTATTAACGAGAGTTGTATCGTCAATATTGTCGTTAGTTTCAGATTACCCTTCCACTTGGAATTTTTGAAACACACACACACACACACACACACACACACACACACACACACACACACACACACACACACACACACACACACACACACACACACACACACACACACACACACACACACACACACACACACACACACACACACACACACACACACACACACACACACTCCCACCCCTACACACACACACACACACACACACACACACACACACACATACACACTCACACACACACACACACACACACACACACACACACACACACACACACACACACACACACACACACACACACACACACACACACACACACACACACACACACACACACACACACACACACACACACACACACACACACACACACACACACACACACACACACACACCACACACACACACACACACACACACACACACACACACACACACACACACACACACACACACACACACACACACACACACACACACACACACACACACACACACACACACACACACACACACACACACACACACACACACACACACACACACACACACACACACACACACACACACACACACACACACACACACACACACACACACACACACACACACACACACACACACACACACACACACACACACACACACACACACACACACACACACACACACACACACACACACACACACACACACACACACACACACACACACACACACACACACACACACACACACACACACACACACACACACACACACACACACACACACACACACACACACACACACACACACACACACACACACACACACACACACACACACACACACAGAGGGTCAAACCCCCACCACCGTGCCTTCAGATCGAATCCGGGCAAATACCCTTCCCAGGAGGTGGGAGAGAATCACTAGGAGTGTCAAACACCACCACCGTGGCTTGAGATCGAATCCGGGCCAAACCCCTTCCCAAGAGGCGGGAACCTGATCACTAGGAGGGTCAAACACCACCACAGTGGCTTCAGATCGAATCCGGGCAAAAACCCTTCCCAGGAGGCGGGCAGATGATCACTTGGAGAGTCAAACACCACCACCATGGCTTCAGATCGAATCCGGGCAAAAACCCTTCCCAAGAGGTGGGGAGAGAATCACTAGGAGGGTCAAACACCACCACCGTGGCTTGAGATCGAATCCGGGCCAAACCCCTTCCCAAGAGGCGGGAACATGATCACTAGGAGGGTCAAACACCACCACCGTGACTTGAGATCGAATCCGGGCAAAAACCCTTCCCAGAAGGCGGGAAGATGATCACTAGGAGGGTCAAACACCACCACCGTGGCTTGAGATCGAATCCGGGCCAAACCCCTTCCCAAGAGGCGGGAACATGATCACTTGGCGGGTCAAACACCACCACCGTGACCTGAAATCGAATCCGGGCAAAAACCCTTCCCAGGAAGCGGGAAGATGATCACTTGAAGGGTCAAACACCACCACCGTGGCTTGAGATCGAATCCGGGCAAAAACCGTTCCCAGGAGGTGGGAAGATGATCACTAAGAGGGTCATACCCCCCCACCGTGGCTTGAGATCGAATCCGGGCAAAAACCCTTCCCAAGAGGCGGGAAGAGGATCACTAAGAGGGTCAAACCCCTCCACCGTGGCTTGAGATCGAATCCGGGCAAAAACCCTTCCCAAGAGGCGGGAAGAGGATCACTAAGTGGGTCAAACCCCACCACCGTGGCTTCAGATCGAATCCGGGCAAAAAGCCTTCCCAGAAGGCGGGAAGATGATCACTAAGAGGGTCAAACCCCCACCACCGTGCCTTCAGATCGAATCCGGGCAAATACCCTTCCCAGGAGGCGGGAAGATGATCACTTTGAGGGTCAAACATCACCACCGTGACTTGAGATTGAATCCGGGCAAAAACCCTTCCCAGGAGGCGGGAAGATGATCACTAGGAGGGTCAAACACCACCACCGTGGCTATAGATCGAATCCGGGCAAAAACCCTTCCCAGGAAGCGGGGAGGTGATCACTAGGAGGTTCAAACACCACCATCATGGCTTCAGATCGAATCCGGGCAAAAATCCTTCCCAAGAGGCGGGGAGAGAATCACTAGGAGGGTCAAACACCACCACCGTGGCTTGAGATCGAATCCGGGCCAAACCACTTCCCAAGAGGCGGGAACATGATCACTAGGAGCGTCAAACACCACCACAGTGGCTTCAGATCGAATCCGGGCAAAAACCCTTCCCAGGAGGCGGGCAGATGATCACTTGGAGAGTCAAACACCACCACCATGGCTTCAGATCGAATCCGGACAAAAACCCTTCCCAAGAGGCGGGGAGATGATCACTAGGAGGGTCAAACACCACCACCGTGGCTTCAGATCGAATCCGGGCAACAAAAAAAACTTCCCAAGAGTTGGGAAGATGATCACTTGGCGGGTCAAACACCACCACCGTGACCTGAAATCGAATCCGGGCAAAAACCCTTCCCAGGAAGCGGGAAGATGATCACTAGGAGGGTCAAACACCACCACCGTGGCTATAGATCGAATCCGGGCAAAAACCCTTCCCAGGAAGCGGGGAGGTGATCACTAGGAGGTTCAAACACCACAATCATGGCTTCAGATCGAAACCGGGAAAAAAATCCTTCCCAAGAGGCGGGGAGAGAATCACTAGGAGTGTTAAACACCACCACCGTGGCTTGAGATCGAATCCGGGCCAAACCCCTTCCCAAGAGGCGGGAACATGATCACTAGGATGGTCAAACACCACCACAGTGGCTTCAGATCGAATCCGGGCAAAAACCCTTCCCAGGAGGCGGGCAGATGATCACTTGGAGAGTCAAACACCACCAACATGGCTTCAGATCGAATCCGGGCAAAAACCCTTCCCAAGAGGTGGGGAGAGAATCACTAGGAGGGTCAAACACCACCACCGTGGCTTGAGATCGAATCCGGGCCAAACCCCTTCCCAAGAGGCGGGAACATGATCACTAGGAGGGTCAAACACCACCAGCGTGACTTGAGATCGAATCCGGGCAAAAACCCTTCCCAGGAGGAGGGAAGATGATCACTAGAAGGGTCAAACACCACCACCGTAGCTATAGATCGAATCCGGGCAAAAACCCTTCCCAGGAAGCGGGGAGGTGATCACTAGGAGGTTCAAACACCACCATCATGGCTTCAGATCGAATCCGGGCAAAAATCCTTCCCAAGAGGCGGGGAGAGAATCACTAGGAGGGTCAAACACCACCACCGTGGCTTGAGATCGAATCCGGGCCAAACCCCTTCCCAAGAGGCGGGAACATGATCACTAGGAGGGTCAAACACCACCACAGTGGCTTCAGATCGAATCCGGGCAAAAACCCTTCCCAGGAGGCGGGCAGATGATCACTTGGAGAGTCAAACACCACCACCATGGCTTCAGATGGAATCCGGGCAAAAACCCTTCCCAAGAGGCGGGGAGATGATCACTAGGAGGGTCAAACACCACCACTGTGGCTTCAGATCGAATCCGGGCCAAAAAAAAAACCCTTCCCAAGAGGTGGGAAGATGATCACTTGGCGGGTCAAACACCACCACCGTGACCTGAAATCGAATCCGGGCAAAAACCCTTCCCAGGAGGCGGGAAGATGATCACTAAGAGGGTCAAATCCCACCACCGTGGCTTGAGATCGAATCCGGGCAAAAACCCTTCCCAAGAGGCGGGAAGAGGATCACTAAGAGGGTCAAACCCCTCCACCGTGGCTTGAGATCGAATCCGGGCAAAAACCCTTCCCAAGAGGCGGGAAGAGGATCACTAAGAGGGTCATACCCCACCAACGTGGCTTCAGATCGAATCCGGGCAAAAAGCCTTCCCAGGAGGCGGGAAGATGATCACTAAGAGGGTCAAACCCCCACCACCGTGCCTTCAGATCGAATCCGGGCAAATACCCTTCCCAGGAGGCGGGAAGATGATCACTTTGAGGGTCAATTATCACCACAGTGACTTGAGATCGAATCCGGGCAAAAACCCTTCCCAGGAGGCGGGAAGATGATCACTAGGAGGGTCAAACACCACCACGGTGGCTATAGATCGAATCCGGGCAAAAACCCTTCCCAGGAAGCAGGGAGGTGATCACTAGGAGGTTCAAACACCACCATCATGGCTTCAGATCGAATCCGGGCAAAAATCCTTCCCAAGAGGCGGGGAGAGAATCACTAGGAGGGTCAAACACCACCACCGTGGCTTGAGATCGAATCCGGGCCAAACCCCTTCCCAAGAGGCGGGAACATGATCACTAGGAGGGTCAAACACCACCACAGTGGCTTCAGATCGAATCCGGGCAAAAACCCTTCCCAGGAGGCGGGCAGATGATCACTTGGAGAGTCAAACACCACCACCATGGCTTCAAATCGAATCCGGGCAAAAACCCTTCCCAAGAGGCGGGGAGATGATCACTAGGAGGGTCAAACACCACCACCGTGGCTGCAGATCGAATCCGGGCATCAACAAAAACTTCCCAAGAGTTGGGAAGATGATCACTTGGCGGGTCAAACACCACCACCGTGACCTGAAATCGAATCCGGGCAAAAACCCTTCCCAGGAAGCGGGAAGATGATCACTTGGAGGGTCAAACACCACCACCGTGGCTGGAGATCGAATCCGGGCAAAAACCCTTCCCAGGAGGCGGGAAGATGATCACTAAGAGGGTCAAACCCCACCACCGTGGCTTGAGATCGAATCCGGGCCAAACCCCTTCCCAAGAGGCGGGAACATGATCACTAGGAGGGTCAAACACCACCACCGTGGCTATAGAACGAATCCGGGCAAAAACCCTTCCCAGGAAGTGGGGAGGTGATCACTAGGAGGTTCAAACACCACCATCATGGCTTCAGATCGAATCCGGGAAAAAATCCTTCCCAAGAGGCGGGGAGAGAATCACTAGGAGGGTCAAACAACACCACCGTGGCTTGAGATCGAATCCGGGCCAAACCCCTTCCCAAGAGGCGGGAACATGATCACTAGGAGGGTCAAACACCACCACCGTGGCTTCAGATCAAATCCGGGCAAACCCCCTTCAGGCGTTAGAAATGATCAAACATGGTCGGTCAAACACCACCCGCCTCCTGGTAAAGGTTTTGTCACGGATTCGATCTCAGTCCACGGCGGGTGGATTTTCACCGTCCTAGTGATCACGCGCCCGCCTCGTGGGAAGGGTTTTTGGCGCGCATTTGATCTCAGACCATTGTGGGCGGGTGGATTGATTATTTTTTTCCCTGGTTTCCATGTAGTTCTGGTGTGACATATTCCCAAACCACGGTAAACACAGAACAATTAAAAAAGTCCTTGGCGGAGGTCGAGCGTTAGGTCGACTTCCAATGAAACATAGCTGATTTAATGAGCCATTCGCGGTTTCACCCTACATC
Source organism: Paralithodes platypus (assembly GCA_032716605.1). Taxonomy (NCBI): domain Eukaryota; kingdom Metazoa; phylum Arthropoda; class Malacostraca; order Decapoda; family Lithodidae; genus Paralithodes; species Paralithodes platypus. Next base: position 78,027,824 of record CM064482.1, on the reverse strand, counting down.
GGCTTGTACTTACACATGCATCGCTTAATCTTTGAGACAAGCATATGACTACTGGCAGGATCAACCAGGTAGATAACCTTTAAAGGTTTGTTTAGTTTTGGTATTGGTTTTGGTTTTGATGGGCTCAGCTACCCGTATGCTGCCAACTATAGGGTCCTAATACGAGACCAGTCACCGACAAAGCACTTATTGGTCGCTGCGCAGCGTCACCTGTTCACATCGACCTCATTGGCGTATGCCGACAGCACACAAAGGCAAACTGAGACCCCACACATGGTCATTCTGATAGAGCGCATGCCGATGCGGGCAATCCCATACAAGCAGTGCAGACCATCACGAGCTACCCGCCAAAGGATGTTTTCAGGCACCCTCCAGACTGGCTCAGCTGTATCTACTTCTTGTCAGATATGCCTGCGAGACCGGCTTGCGTTAGCAAACAATGAGCTTGGTTAGGTCTTCTGGTGGGCTCAGCTACCCACATACTGCCAGCAGCATAGAAAGGCAAACTGACACCCCACACAAAAAGTTTGTCCCAACCTACACTCAGAATTTCCTTCTGGTGAGCTCGGCTACTGGTGTACTGCCAACTACAGGGTCTAGTGGCGAGACCCAAGCCCATGGGCAAAGCACATATTGGTCTCTGCACAGCGTCAGCTGTTCACATCGACCTCATTGCTATGCGACAAGCATACCAGCAAACCTAGACCCCCACACAAAAGATTGCGCCAACCTCCACTCAGAATTTCCTCCTGGTGAGCTCGGCTACTGGTGTACTGCCAACTACAGGGTCTAGTGGCGAGACCCAAGCCCATGGGCAAAGCACATATTGGTCGCTGCACAGCGTCACCTGTTCACATCGACCTCATTGCTATGCGACAAGCATACCAGCAAACCGAGACCCCACACCAAAGAATGTGCCAGCCACAAAAGCACAAGAGTGTAGCATAGGTAACCTACACTAGTGTACCAATGCACCAGCTGACAAAGACCTTGGGGCTGTGATCTCACAGAGGAGACAGATCTAGCCCACCCTTTTTGGTTAGTCAATGTTATTCAAATGTGTGCTAGACAGTCTGGCCCTCCCACGACTGCCCAAACACACACTTTTTACGTCGTTCCCTGTGGGTAATTAGACTAGTCAGCTTGAAAGATCAAAGCCGGACGTCCATTACTCACTAGAGCGACCTGCACAAGGAGCCCAGACGCTCCATTGCCATGCCTATAGCATTTTGGCGCCGTTCAGAGCGACCTGTGCACTGCATCGTCCGATACACCCCTCCTAATTAACTATAGGCCAAAGGAGTATCAGCTCTGCAGCGAGATCACGGCTTTTACCATGCGTGCCTACACGATAGGGTCGTCGTGCAGTCGTTTGCTTACTAAGAGGCTCTGTAAGAGGCGTGCGACTCACCGACAATTCGGCAGCATTCCAACTAGGTCACCGAGTTTCTCCTCAAGAGGTAGCAAACCGGCTCATCTAGCCTCGCACCACACGCATTACAGGTCTCAGAGCTACCCAGAGCTGGCTCCCTTGAATCACAAGGCAATGGGGGCCAACCCAAGCAAACCTGAGGTTTTAAGGAGTCGTCAACTATCGCAAATGCTAGACTTACAGTAACGGACAGGCCAATGTGGGAAACCTCACCCAGCATCGACCTGCCCGCCTGGAATCTGTGTCTGTCTCAATTCTACGGTCATATAGGTTGCCCAAGCCCATTTTCTCTCCCTGACCGCCGGTTACTGCTTGCCCAGGAAAACTCTTAACGATATCTGCATATCAAGTGTTTCCGCAGTTTTCCAGCTTTTACTGCCTAGAATGCCCTCTGAGACCACGGAGCACAAAAATCCAGGATTTTTTGATAGCCTCGTCCCTATAGTATATACAGACCCGCACCGAACATAACCAGTGGATTTGTCCAACTTAACCTCAATGATATGTTAAATCATATAGGGCCTGAAAAACCGATAATACCACATAGAAGATGCGTTCCGAAGTTGCACGTAATTAGCTTTTCGCGAAATTCGTTTTTCGGCGGCCTCGGCCTCAGACCCGTTTTTTGCACGATTTTGCTCGCAGGTGACCGTTTCGTTAAAACCGATCAAGTTTTTCGTTTAATCTGCCACCTGGAACGGGGTTGGTCACGAATTCGATCTCAATCGATCTCAAGCCATGGGCCACCATGGGCCACCATGGCTTGCAAACGAATTCGTGACAAAAACCCTTTCCCGGAGGCGTGGAGGCGGGTTAAACGAATCGCTTGGTCGGTTTTAACACGACCGTCACCTGCTAGCAAATCCGAGAAAAAACGGGTCTGAAACGGCGTTCGCCGAAAAAACGAGTTTCATCTTACCGCCTCATGGGAAGCGTTTTTGCCCGGATTCGCTCTCAAGCCACTGTGGCGGTGTTTGACCCTCCTAGTGATCATTTTCCCGCCTCCTGGGAAGGTTTTTTGCCCGGATTCGATCTCAAGCCACGGTGGTGGTGGTGTTGTTTGACCCTCCTAGTGATCATCTTCCCGCCTGCTGGGAAAGGTTTTTGCCCCGGATTCGTTCTGAAACCACGGGGGTGGTGTTTGACCGTCCTAGTGATCATTTCCCCTCCTCTTGGGAAGGGTTTTTTGCCCGGATTCGATCTCAAGCCACGGTGGTGGTGTTTGACCCTCCTAGTGATCATCTGCCCGCCTTCTGGGAAGAGTTTTTGCCCGGATTCTATCTCAGGCCACGGTGGTGGTGCTTGACCTTCCTAATGATCATCTTCCCACCTCCTGGGAAGGGTTTTTGCCCGGATTCGATCTCAGCCCACGGTGGTGGGGCTTGACCCTCCTAGTGCTCATCTGCCCGCCTCCTGGGAGGCGTCTTTGCCCGGATTCGATCTCAAGCCACGGTGGTGGTGCTTAACCCTCCTAGTGATCATCTTCCCGCCTCCTGGGAAGAGTTTTTGCCCGGATTCGATCTCAGGCCACGGTGGTGGTGCTTGACCCTCCTAGTGATCATCTTCACGCCTCCTGGGAAGAGTTTTTGCCCGGATTCGATCTCAAGCCACGGTGGTGATGTTTAACCCTCCAAGTGATCGTCTTCCCGTCTCCTGGGAAGAGTTTTTGCCCCAGATTCGATCTCAAGCCACGGTGGTGGTGTTTGACCCTCCTAGTGATCATCTCCCCGCCTCCTGGGAAGGGTTTTTGCCCGGATTCGATCTGAAGCCACGGTGGTGGTGTTTGGCCCTCAAAGTGATCATCTTCCCGCCTCATGGGAATGGTTTTTGGGCGGATTCGATCTCAAGCCACGGTGGTGGTGTTTGACCATCCTAGTGATCATCTACCCGCCTCATGGGAAGGGTTTTTGCCCTGACTCGATCTGAAGCCATGGTGGTGGGGTTTGACCCTCTTAGTGATCATCTTCCCGCCTCCTCGGAAGGGTTTTTGCCCGGACTCGATCTCAAGTCACGGTGGTGATGTTTGACCCTCAAAGTGATCATCTTCCCGCTTCCTGGGAAGGGTTTTTGCCCGGATTCGATCTGAAGGCACGGTGGTGGGGCTTGACCCTCTTAGTGATCATCTTCCCGTCTCCTGGGAAGGGTTTTTCCCCGGATTTGACCTGAAGCCACGGTGGTGGTGTTTGACCTTCCTAGTGATCTTCTTCCCGCCTCCTGGGGAAGTGTTTTTTGCCCGGATTCGATTTCAAGTCACGGTGGTGGTGTTTGACCCGCCTAGTGATCGTCTGCCCGCCTCCTGGGAAGGGTTTTTGCCCGGATTCGATTTCAAGTCTCGGTGGTGGTGTTTGACCGTCCTAGCGATCATCTCCCCTCCTCCTGGGAAGGGTTTTTGCCCGGATTCGATCTCGGCCCACGGTGGTGGCGTTTGACCCTCAAAGTGATCCTCTTCCCGCCTCTTGGGAAGGGTTTTTGCCCGGATTCGATCTCAAGCCACGGTGGTGGTGCTTAACCCTCCTAGTGATCATCTTCCCGCCTCCTGGGAAGAGTTTTTGCCCGGATTCGATCTCAGGCCACGGTGGTGGTGCTTGACCCTAATAGTGATCATCTTCCCGCCTCCTGGGAAGGGTTTTTGCCCGGATTCGATCTAAGCCCACGGTGGTGGGGCTTGACCCTCCTAGTGATCATCTTCCCGCCTCCTGGGAAGAGGTTTTGCCCGGATTCGATCTCCGGCCACGGTGGTGGTGCTTGACCCTCCTAGTGATCATCTTCCCGCCTCCTAGGAAGGGTTTTTGCCCGGATTCGAACTCAGCCCACGGTGGTGGGGCTTGACCCTCCTAGTGTCTTTGGCGTCCTTGCCCGGATTTGATCTGAAGCCAAGGTGGTGGTGTTTGACCTTCCTAGTGATTGTCTTCCCGCCTCCTGGGAAGGGGTTTTGCCCGGATTCGATCTCAACCCACGGTGGGTGTGTTTGACCCTCCAAGTGATCATCTTCCCGCCTCCTGGGAAGGGCTTTTGCCCGGATTCGATCTCAAGTCACGGTGGTGATGTTTGACCCTCAAAGTGGTCATCTTCCAGCTTTCTGGGAAGGGTTTTTGCCCGGATTCGATCTGAAGGCACGGTGGTGGGGCTTGACCCTCTTAGTGATCATCTTCCCGCCTCCTCGGAAGGGTTTTGTGGCGGATTCGATCTCAGACCATGGTGGGTGGATTTGTATCGTTACTTTTGACTCAAATGGGCGACCTGGCCCGATCCACGTTTGAGGGTGTTATTCTTATGCAGTTTGGCCTGGCGAGTCCGAATCTGTAGTCAGAATTGGCCTAGCTGGTGAAATAGCGGTGCTGGAGCGTCTCATTTGGCGGAGTTTTGAACGTACGTCAAAAGTCAGGACAGATTCGGATTCCCCATCGAAAACTAGCCTTAAGAAGCGTGCTTGCTGATTTTTTTTTTTTTAATTTTTTTCCACAAATGGGCGACCTGGCCCGTTTCACGTTTGAGGGTGGTATTCGTATGCAGTTTGGCCTGGCGAGTCCGAATCTGTAGTCAGAATTGGCCTAGCTGGTGAAATAGCGGTGCTGGAGCGTCTCATTTGGCGGAGTTTTGAACGTACGTCCAAAGTCAGGACAGATTCGGATTCCCCATCGAAAACTAGTCCTAAAAAAAGCGTACTAGCTGAGGACTCTGCGACAATTGTCTGAAAAGTGTGTTTGGGTCTCACTGAAAGTGGCAGAGTAAGTCAAACGCGGATGTAGGTGTCCTTAGAGTGTCGGGAAACATTCTGAGCCGACGGTGACTGAGATGGTCAGCCTTTTTTTTGCTCAAATGGGCGACCTGGCCCGTTCCACGTTTGCGGGTGGTATTCTTATGCCGTTTGGCCTGGCGAGCCCGAATCTGTAGTCAGAATTGGCTTAGCTGGTGAACTAGCGGTACTTGGGAGTCTCATTTGGCGGAGTTTTGAACGTACGTCAAAAGTCAGGACAGATTCGGATTCCCCATCGAAAACGGGCCCTAAAAAGTGTGCTTGCTGAGCACTCTGCGACAATTGTCAGAAAAGTTTGTTTGGGTCTCACCGAAAGTGGCAGAGTAAGTCAAACGCGTATGTAGGCGTCCGTAGAGTGCCGGGAAGCCTTCTGAGCCGACGGTGACTGAGATGGTCAGCCTTTTTTTGCTCAAATGGGCGACCTGGCCCGTTCCACGTTTGTGGGTGGTATTCTTATGCCGTTTGGCCTAGCGAGCCCGAATCTGTAGTCAGAATTGGCTTAGCTGGTGAACTAGCAGTACTGGAGCGTCTCATTTGGCGGAGTTTTGAACGTACGTCAAAAGTCAGGACAGATTCGGATTCTCCATCGAAAACGGGCCCTAAAAAGTGTGCTTGCTGAGCACTCTGCGACAATTGTCAGAAAAGTGTGTTTGGGTCTCACCGAAAGTGGCAGAGTAAGTCAAACGCGGATGTAGGCTTCCGTAGAGTGCCGGAAAGCCTTCTGAGCCGACTTCCGGGCAAAAACCCTTCCCAGGAGGCGGGAAGATGATCACTAGGAGGGTCGAACACCACCACCGTGGCTATAGATCGAATCCGGGCAAAAACCCTTCCCAGGAAGCGGGGAGATGAACACTAGGAGGTTCAAACACCACCATCATGGCTTCAGATCGAATCCGGGAAAAAATCCTTCCCAAGAGGCGGAGAGAGAATCACTAGGAGGGTCAAACACCACCACCGTGGCTTGAGATCGAATCCGGGCAAAACCCCTTCCCAAGAGGCGGGAAGATGATCACTAAGAGGGTCAAACCCCACCACCGTGGCTTCAGATCGAATCCGGGCAAAAACCCTTCCCAGGAGGCGGAAAGATGATCACTATGAGGGTCAAACACCACCACCGTGGCTTGAGATCGAATCCGGCCTAAAAACCCTTCCCAAGAGCCGGCAGATGATCACTTTGAGGGTCAAACCCCACCACCGTGGCTTCAGATCTAATCCGGGCAAAAACCCTTCCTAGGAGGCGGGAAGATGATCACTAAGAGGGTCAAACCCCACCACAGTGCCTTCAGATCGAATCCGGGCAAATACCCTTCCCAGGAGGCGGGAAGATGATCACTTTGAAGGTCAAACATCACCACCGTGACTTGAGATCGAATCCGGGCAAAAACCCTTCCCAGGAGGCGGGAAGATGATCACTAGGAGGGTCAAACACCACCACCGTGGCTATAGATCGAATCCGGGCAAAAACCCTTCCCAGGAAGCGGGGAGGTGATCACTAGGAGGTTCAAAGACCACCATCATGGCTTCAGATCGAATCCGGGCAAAAATCCTTCCCAAGAGGCGGGGAGAGAATCACTAGGAGGGTCAAACACCACCACCGTGGCTTGAGATCGAATCCGGGCCAAACCACTTCCCAAGAGGCGGGAACATGATCACTAGGAGGGTCAAACACCACCACAGTGGCTTCAGATCGAATCCGGGCAAAAACCCTTCCCAGGAGGCGGGCAGATGATCACTTGGAGAGTCAAACACCACCACCATGGCTTCAGATCGAATCCGGACAAAAACCCTTCCCAAGAGGCGGGGAGATGATCACTAGGAGGGTCAAACACCACCACCGTGGCTTCAGATCGAATCCGGGCAACAAAAAAAACTTCCCAAGAGTTGGGAAGATGATCACTTGGCGGGTCAAACACCACCACCGTGACCTGAAATCGAATCCGGGCAAAAAACCCTTCCCAGGAAGCGGGAAGATGATCACTAGGAGGGTCAAACACCACCACCGTGGCTATAGATCGAATCCGGGCAAAAACCCTTCCCAGGAAGCGGGGAGGTGATCACTAGGAGGTTCAAACACCACCATCATGGCTTCAGATCGAATCCGGGAAAAAATCCTTCCCAAGAGGCGGAGAGAGAATCACTAGGAGTGTCAAACACCACCACCGTGGGTTGAGATCGAATCCGGGCCAAACCCCTTCCCAAGAGGCGGGAACATGATCACTAGGAGGGTCAAACACCACCACAGTGGCTTCAGATCGAATCCGGGCAAAAACCCTTCCCAGGAGGCGGGCAGATGATCACTTGGAGAGTCAAACACCACCACCATGGCTTCAGATCGAATCCGGGCAAAAACCCTTCCCAAGAGGTGGGGAGAGAATCACTAGGAGGGTTAAACACCACCACCGTGGCTTGAGATCGAATCCGGGCCAAACCCCTTCCCAAGAGGCGGGAACATGATCACTAGGAGGGTCAAACACCACCAGCGTGACTTGAGATCGAATCCGGGCAAAAACCCTTCCCAGGAGGCGGGAAGATGATCACTAGGAGGGTCAAACACCACCACCGTAGCTATAGATCGAATCCGGGCAAAAACCCTTCCCAGGAAGCGGGGAGGTGATCACTAGGAGGTTCAAACACCACCATCATGGCTTCAGATCGAATCCGGGCAAAAATCCTTCCCAAGAGGCGGGGAGAGAATCACTAGGAGGTTCAAACACCACCACCGTGGCTTGAGATTGAATCCGGGCCAAACCCCTTCCCAAGAGGCGGGAACATGATCACTAGGAGGGTCAAACACCACCACAGTGGCTTCAGATCGAATCCGGGCAAAAACCCTTCCCAGGAGGCGGGCAGATGATCACTTGGAGAGTCAAACCCCACCACCGTGGCTTCAGATCGAATCCGGGCAAAAAGCCTTCCCAGGAGGCGGGAAGATGATCACTAAGAGGGTCAAACCCCCACCACCGTGCCTTCAGATCGAATCCGGGCAAATACCCTTCCCAGGAGGCGGGAAGATGATCACTCTGAGGGTCAAACATCACCACCGTGACTTGAGATCTAATCCGGGCAAAAACCCTTCCCAGGAGGCGGGAAGATGATCACTAGGAGGGTCAAACACCACCACCGTGGCTATAGATCGAATCCGAGCAAAAACCCTTCCCAGGAAGCGGGGAGGTGATCACTAGGAGGTTCAAACACCACGATAATGGCTTCAGATCGAATCCGGGAAAAAACCCTTCCCAGGAGGCGGGAAGATGATCACTAGGAGGGTCACGCACCACCACCGTGGCCTGAGATCGAATCCGGGCAAAAACTCTTCCCAGGAGGCGGGAAGATGATCACTAGGAGGGTTAAGCACCACCACCGTGGCTTGAGATCGAGTCCGGGCAAAAACTCTTCCCAGGAGGCGGGAAGATGATCACTAGGAGGGTTAAGCACCACCACCGTGGCTTGACATCGAATCCGGGCAAACACCCTTCCCAAGAGGTGGGAAGAGGATCACTTTGAGGGTCAAACGCCACCACCGTGGGCTGAGATCGAATCCGGGCAAAAACCCTTCCCAGGAGGAGGGGAGATGATCACTGGGACGGTCAAACACCACCACCGCGACTTGAAATCGAATCCGGGCAAAAAACCCTTCCCAGGAGGCGGGCAGACGATCACTAGGCGGGTCAAACACCACCACCGTGGCTTCAGATCGAATCCGGGCAAAAACCCTTCCCAGGAGACGGGAAGATGAGCACTAGGCGGGTCAAACACCACCACCGTGACTTGAAATCGAATCCGGACAAAACCCCTTCCCAAGAGGCAGGGAAGATGATCACTTGGCATGTTTGACCCTCCCGCCTCTTGGGAAGGGTTTTTTGCCCGGATTCGATTTCAAGTCACGGTGGTGGTGTTTGACCCACCTAGTGCTCATCTTCCCGTCTCCTGGGAAGGATTTTTGCCCGGATTCGATCTGAAGCCACGGTGGTGGTGTTTGACCCGCCTAGTGATCGTCTGCCCGCCTCCTGGGAAGGGTTTTTGCCCGGATTCGATTTCAAGTCGCGGTGATGGTGTTTGACCGTCCTAGTGATCATCTCCCCGCCTCTTGGGAAGGATTTTTGCCCGGATTCGATCTCAAGTCACGGTGGTGATGTTTGACCCTCAAAGTTATCATCTTCCCCCCTCCTGGGTAGGGTTTTTGCCCGGATTCGATCTGAAGGCACGGTGGTGGGATTTGACCCTCTTAGTGATCATCTGCCCGCATCTTGGGAAGGGGTTTTGGCCGGATTCGATCTCAAGCCACGGTGGTGGTGTTTGACCCTCCTAGTGATCGTCTTCCCGGCTCCTGGGAAGGGTTTTTGCCCGGATTCGATCTCAACCTACGGTGGTGGTGTTTGACCCTCCTAGTGATCATCTGCCTGCATCCTGGGAAGCGTTTTTGCCCCGATTCGATCTGAAGCCACGATGGTGGTGTTTGATCCGCCTAGTGATCGTCGGCCCGCCTCCTGGAAAGGGTTTTTGCCCGGATTCGATCTATAGCCACGGTGGTGGTGTTTGACCCTCCTAGTGATCATCTGCCCGCCTCCTGGGAAGGGTTTTTGCCCGGATTCGATCTGAAGGCACGGTGGTGGGGTTTGACCCTCTTAGTGATCATCTTCCCGCTTCCTAGGAAGGGTTTTTGCCCGGATTCGATCTGAAGTCACGGTGGTGGAGTTTGACCCTCTTAGTGATCATCTTCCCGCCTCCTAGGAAGAGTTTTTGCCCGGGTTCGATCTCAGGCCACGGTGGTGGTGCTTGACCCTCCTAGTGATCATCTTCCCGCCTCCTGGGAAGGGTTTTTGCCCGGATTCGATTTCGAGTCGCGGTGGTGGGGTTTGACCCTCTTAGTGATCATCTTCCCAACTCCTGGGAAGGGTTTTTGCCCGGATTCGATCTGAAGCCACGGTGGTGGGGTTTGACCCTCTTAGTGATCATATTCCCGCCTCCTGGGAAGGGATTTTGCCCGGATTCGATCCCAAGCCACGGTGGGTGGGTTTGACCCTCCAAGTGATCATCTTTCCGCCTCATGGGAAGTTTTTTTTTGGGCCGGATTCGATCTCAAGCCACGGTGGTGGGGTTTGACCCTCTTAGTGATCATCTTCCCGCCTCCTGGGAAGAGTTTTTGCCCGGATTCGATCTCAGGCCACGGTGGTGGTGTTTGACCCTCCTAGTGATCGTCTGCCCGCCTCCTGGGAAGGGTTTTTGCCCGGATTCGATCTGAAGCCATGGTGGTGGTGTTTGACCCTCAAAGTGATTATCTCCCCGCCTCCTGGGAAGGGTTTTTTGCCCGGATTCGATCTGAAGCCACGGTGGTGGTGTTTGACCCTCCAATTGATCGTCGTCCCGCCTCCTGGGAAGAGTTTTTGCCCGGATTCGATCTATAGCCACGGTGGTGGTGTTTGACCCTCCTAGTGATTCTCTCCCCGCCTCTTGGGAAGGATTTTTGCCCGAATTCGATCTCAAGTCAGGGTGGTGATGTTTGACCCTCAAAGTTATCATCTTCCCGCCTCCAGGGAAGGGTTTTTGCCCGGATTCGATCTGAAGGCACGGTGGTGGGGTTTGACCCTCTTAGTGATCATCTTCCCGCCTCCTGGGAAGGGTTTTTTCCCGGATTCGATCTGAAGCCACGGTGGTGGGGTTTGACCCTCTTAGTGATCATCTTCCCGCCTCCTGGGAAGGGATTTTGCCCGGATTCGATCTCAAGCCACGGTGGGTGTGTTTGACCCTCCAAGTGATCATCTTCCCGCCTCCTGGGAAGGGTTTTTTGCCCGGATTCGATCTGAAGCCATGGTGGTGGGGTTTGACCCTCTTAGTGATCATCTTCCCGCCTCCTCGGAAGGGTTTTTGCCCGGACTCGATCTCAAGTCACGGTGGTGATGTTTGACCCTCAAAGTGATCATCTTCCCGCTTCCTGGGAAGGGTTTTTGCCCGGATTCGATCTGAAGGCACGGTGGTGGGGCTTGACCCTCTTAGTGATCATCTTCCCGTCTTCTGGGAAGGGTTTTTGCCCGGATTTGACCTGAAGCCACGGTGGTGGTGTTTGACCTTCCTAGTGATCGTCTTCCCGCCTCCTGGGAAGGGTTTTTGCCCGGATTCGATTTCAAGTCACGGTGGTGGTGTTTGACCCGCCTAGTGATCGTCTGCCCGCCTCCTGGGAAGGGTTTTTGCCCGGATTCGATTTCAAGTCGCGGTGGTGGTGTTTGACCGTCCTAGCGATCATCTCCCCTCCTCCTGGGAAGGGTTTTTTTGCCCGGATTCGATCTCAGCCCACGGTGGTGGCGTTTGACCCGCAGAGTGATCCTCTTCCAGCCTCTTGGGAAGGGTTTTTGCCCGGATTCGATCTCAAGCCACGGTGGTGGTGCTTAACCCTCCTAGTGATCATCTTCCCGCCTCCTGGGAAGAGTTTGTGCCCGGATTCGATCTCAAGCCACGGTGGTGGTGTTTGATCCGCCTAGTGATCGTCGGCCCGCCTCCTGGGAAGGGTTTTTGCCCGGATTCGATCTATAGCCACGGTGGTGGTGTTTGACCCTCCTAGTGATCATCTGCCCGCCTCCTGGGAAGGGTTTTTGCCCGGATTCGATCTGAAGGCACGGTGGTGGGGTTTGACCCTCTTAGTGATCATCTTCCCGCCTCCTAGGAAGGGTTTTTGCCCGGATTCGATCTGAAGTCACGGTGGTCGAGTTTGACCCTCTTAGTGATCATCTTCCCGCCTCCTAGGAAGAGTTTTTGCCCGGGTTCGATCTCAGGCCACGGTGGTGGTGCTTGACCCTCCTAGTGATCATCTTCCCGCCTCCTGGGAAGGGTTTTTGCCCGGATTCGATTTCGAGTCGCAGTGGTGGGGTTTGACCCTCTTAGTGATCATCTTCCCGCCTCCTGGGAAGGGTTTTTGCCCGGATTCGATCTGAAGCCACGGTGGTGGGATTTGACCCTCTTAGTGATCATATTCCCGCCTCCTGGGAAGGGATTTTGCCCGGATTCGATCCCAAGCCACGGTGGGTGGGTTTGACCCTCCAAGTGATCATCTTCCCGCCTCATGGGAAGTTTTTTTTTTTTTTTTTTTTTTTTTTTTTTTTTTTTTTTTTTTTTTTTTTTTTTTTTTTTTTGGCCGGATTCGATCTCAAGCCACGGTGGTGGGGTTTGACCCTCTTAGTGATCATCTTCCCGCCTCCTGGGAAGAGTTTTTGCCCGGATTCGATCTCAGGGCACGGTGGTGGTGCTTGACCCTCCTAGTGATCATCTTCCCGCCTCCTGTGAAGGGTTTTTGCCCGGATTCGATCTCAAGCCACGGTGGTGGTGTTTGGCCCTCAAAGTGATCATCTTCCCGCCTCTTGGGAAGGGGGCGGATTCGATCTCAAGCCACGGTGGTGGTGTTTGACCCTCCAAGTGATCGTCGTCCCGCCTCCTGGGAAGAGTTTTTGCCCGGATTCGATCTGAAGCCACGGTGGTGGTGTTTGACCCTCCTAGTGATCATCTCCCCGCCTCCTGGGAAGGGTTTTTTGCCCGGATTCGATCTCAGGCCACGGTGGTGGTGCTTGACCCTCCTAGTGATCAACTTCCCGCCTCCTGGGAAGGGATTTTGCCCGGATTCGATCTCAAGCCACGGTGGGTGTGTTTGACCCTCCAAGTGATCATCTTCCCGCCTCCTGGGAAGGTTTTTTTGGCCGGATTCGATCTCAAGCCACGGTGGTGGTTTTTGACCCTCCAAGTGATCGTCGTCCCGCCTCCTGGGAAGAGTTTTTGCCCGGATTCGATCTGAAGCCACGGTGGTGGTGTTTGACCCTCCTAGTGATCATCTCCCCGCCTCCTGGGAAGGGTTTTTTGCCCGGATTCGATCTCAAGCCACGGTGGTTGGGTTTGACCCTCTAAGTGACCATCTTCCCGCCTCCTGGGAAGGGTTTTTGCCCGGATACGAACTGAAGCCACGGTGGTGGGGTTTGACCCTCTTAGTGATCATCTTCCCGCCTCTTGGGTAGGGTTTTTGCCCGAATTCGATCTCAAGTCACGGTGGTGATGTTTAACCCTCAAGGTGAGCATCTTCCCGCCTCCAGGGAAGGGTTTTTGCCCGGATTCGATCTGAAGGCACGGTGGTGGGGTTTGACCCTCTTAGTGATCATCTTCCCGCCTCCTGGGAAGGGTTTTTGCCCGGATTCGATCTGAAGCCACGGTGGTGGTGTTTGACCTTCCTAGTGATCGTCTTCCCGCCTCCTGGGAAGGGTTTTTGCCCGGATTCGATTTCAAGTCACGGTGGTGGTGTTTGACCCGCCTAGTGATCGTCTGCCCGCCTCCTGGGAAGGGTTTTTGCCCGGATTCGATTTCAAGTCGCGGTGGTGGTGTTTGACCGTCCTAGCGATCATCTCCCCTCCTCCTGGGAAGGGTTTTTTGCCCGGATTCGATCTCAGCCCACGGTGGTGGCGTTTGACCCGCAGAGTGATCCTCTTCCAGCCTCTTGGGAAGGGTTTTTGCCCAGATTCGATCTCAAGCCACGGTGGTGGTGCTTAACCCTCCTAGTGATCATCTTCCCGCCTCCTGGGAAGAGTGTGTGCCCGGATTCGATCTCAAGCCACGGTGGTGGTGCTTAACCCTCCTAGTGATCATCTTCCCGCCTCCTGGGAAGAGTTTTTGCCCGGATTCTTCCCGCCTCCTGGGAAGGGTTTTTGCCCGGATTCGATCTCAGCCCACGGTGGTGGGGCTTGACCCTCTTAGTGATCATCTTCCCGCCTCCTGGGAAGAGTTTTTGCCCGGATTCGATCTATAGCCACGGTGGTGGTGTTTGACCCTCCTAGTAATTCTCTCCCCGCCTCTAGGGAAGGATTTTTGCCCGAATTCGATCTCAAGTCACGGTGGTGATGTTTAACCCTCAAAGTTATCATCTTCCCGCCTCCAGGGAAGGGTTTTTGCCCGGATTCGATCTGAAGCCACGGTGGTGGTGTTTGACCCTCCTAGTGATCATCTCCCCGCCTCTTGGGAAGGGTTTTTGCCCGGATTCGCCGGAGTCACCGACGGTGACTGAGATTGTCATCGTTTTTGGGCTCAAATGGGCGACCTGGCCCGTTCCACGTTTGAGGGTGGTATTCTTATGCAGTTTGGCCTGGCGAGTCCGAATCTGTAGTCAGAATTGGCCTAGCTGGTGAAATGGCGGTACTGGAGCGTCTCATTAGGAGGAGTTTTGAACGTACGTCAAAAGCCAGGACAGATTCGGATTCCCCATCGAAAACTGGCCCTAAAAAGTGTGCTTGCCGAGCACTCTGCGACAAATGTCAGAAACGTGTGTGTGTGTGTGTGTGTGTGTGTGTGTGTGTGTGTGTGTGTGTGTGTGTGTGTGTGTGTGTGTGTGTGTGTGTGTGTGTGTGTGTGTGTGTGTGTGTGTGTGGGTGTGTGTGTGCGTGTGTGTGTGGTGTGTATGTGTGTGTGTGTTGTTGTGTGTGTGTGTGTGTGTGTGTGTGTGTGTGTGTGTGTGTGTGTGTGTGTGTGTGTGTGTGTGTGTGTGTGTGTGTGTGTGTGTGTGTGTGTGTGTGTGTGTGTGTGTGTGTGTGTGTGTGTGTGTGTGTGTGTGTGTGTGTGTGTGTGTGTGTGTGTGTGTGTGTGTGTGTGTGTGTGTGTGTGTGTGTGTGTGTGTGTGTGTGTGTGTGTGTGTGTGTTTCAAAAATTCCAAGTGGAAGGGTAATCTGAAACTAACGACAATATTGACGATACAACTCTCGTTAATAAAAATAGGCGCTTGTATCACATTAGAGATTTGTTTATGTTGTTTTCAATAGAGGTTTTAATATCCCCCTTTATACCCACACACATTACAATACCATTTGTGAAGATGAGACATGTATTCTTGGGATGGTATGTGGACTGTCTTATGGCTATAAACTGTGACTGGAAATATCCCTGTGCATTTTCGTGGTAAAGATCTCTATCAATATAGGGAAAATACACTTTCTTTGACGGACCCCGGGCCGCTATCATTACCTCGTTAATTTTATCTGTACTTGTTTTATGGGCTCTGGCCAACATTTTAATATCTCTATGAGACAATACCTTCCCTACATTTTTTATTTTGAAAACATTATGTACTATAAATGTTGGGTCATGTTCGACCTCAATCCTTAATTGAATACATACATTAACTATTGACGTTGTTATATTATTGATATTTCTTAATAGGGAATCAATTTTTTGGAGTGGATAATTTTTTGTATATATATAATATATATATATATATATATATATATATATATATATTACCCTTCCCATAACCTCCATCATAAATATTTGTTCATGGGTAGATATAATAACAAAATGAGTTTCATATATGATGACTCGGTCGTCAATCATGCTTCCGAAAATGATAATCACATGTCATGGGTAATAATTATTACCATTTCAGTTTTGTTTATAACAGGCATATGTTGGTTAGTTGTTTTATCGTATAAAGATAATAATAATGTGCCCGAAACCAAGAATAAGACCATTGACGCTTCCGAGCCTCATGGGACACCAATATTAAATGAAACTAAAGATAACGAAGCGACAGCGACACCCACCATTGATACGTTTCCTAATTGGATTTCTCCCACCAACACCACCATTCAGCAGGAGGAAACAATTCTCAACACCAATATAAGTCTCTGGTCCACTCCGAACACCCAATATTCTACCACCAACGCCACTGGAGACAATGTTAACGCCGACACCACCACCGGAGACAATTCTGGGAATAATATTGCCACCAGTAACAGCTTTGAGATCACCGAGGATATTTCTACCACCGACAGCAACACCCCGGAATCTACCACCAATGAAAATTCCTTTATTCTTTGGTTAACTTCTAATACCACCACTCCGAAAATAATGACGAGTTCCACCACCGAATCTACCAACGCCGACACCACCATCACCGTCATTATTAGCGCCGACGTCAGTACCAGCGCCGGAGATGATTTTGAGATTATTAGTGACAACACCACCAACACCGGAGACATTTATGGGGATATTATTGTCGCCAGTACCAGCTTTGAGACCCCCGAGGATATTACTACAACCGCCAGCATCATCCCGGAATCTACCACCAATATAAATTCCTTTGTTCATTGGCTCAATAATTCTAATGATATCAATACCACCACCGGAGACGATTCTGAGGATAATATTGTCGCCAGTATTAGCGCCGACGTCAATACCAGCACCGGAGTTGATTTTGAGGATATTAGTGGCAACGCCGACAAAACTGGAGACGATTCTGAGGATAATATTGCCACCAGTACCAGCGCCGTCAATACCAGCACCGGAGTTGATTTTGAGGATATTAGTGGCATCGCCGACACCACTGGAGACGATTCTGAGGATAATATTGCCACCAGTACCAGCGCCGACGTCCATACCTGCGCCGTAGTTGGTTTTGAGGATATTAGTGGCAACGCCGACACCACCGTCTCTCACGATTCTGAGGATAATATTGCCACCAGTAACATCCCGGAACCCACCAGCCCCACCACCAGAGTCAAGCGTCGACATAGGCGTAGTAGGAAATTTAACATGTTAACCCTTTAGCGGACAAATGGTTTTTACCGGTCGTTGAAATAAAACGAGAAACGAGTTTTCTGGTTTTAAGTACCACATATTGGTACTTATAAAGGTTGGTTAGATTGCCGAAATTATCGGTATATGTAAATTAAAGAGTGGAAAAGAGCATTCCCTTTGTTCTATTTCGTTTAATGGTATATTTGTTGGTGTTGTATGAGAGTATTGTAAAATTTTACATCTCAATATAATACTAGAATTAACTTGCCACTTCATATATTTTTTCTTGACCGATCCTCTAACCACCCTTCTTTTTGCTGGGAATATTTTGTGAGGCTTATTGGGGGTTACGAAATATCTATTATTGTGACCCATTTGACATTTTAGTGAGGATAAGTACACGAAATGCTGGGTTAAAAATTTTGGATCTTCATTAGGGTATATTGTTTGTAGAGTGGACATTGATGGTACGAAATGGGTGGTAAAATTATTCCGACTATATCTACCATTTCCATGCAAAAGCAACATGGGCATTCTATAAAACATGTTATTTTGTGTTATTAATATAGAACTATTTACTATATTATTATATTTTCTTTTTACTATTTTTTTAACGAGATGACAGAAACAATGACATTGATTGGTAGCATATTGACTTGTATCCTCCACCCCACCACCCATAGAGTTTTTATATACCACACGAAACAAGCGTTTATGGTTTTCAGAACTCAATTGAAAATGGTAGGCGTTTTCTATAATATTTTGAGTTTCCCTAAGCAGAAAATGCATAATGTAAACCAGCTTTTGAAATGTAATTCCGTTTCCTAAAGCAGTATATTTAACATTCTTACCCGTGGAGGTTATATATTGCGCGTGACGAATACATTGTATAGTGTCAACTCCGATTAGCTTATTTAAATATATGAATATATGATTTGACGTATCTGTTTCACTCAACACACTATATAAATCATTAATGTGATTTTTTTCAAGTTTATAAGTCTCATATTTGGTTAGTAATAATGTTTCCACGCTTTTTAGAAATTCATCTTCTAAATTAAATAGTCTAAATATGAGTATGCCTATTTTTAACACGATAAACATGTGAGACTTATTTTTCTGTATTAAATGTCTCAGGGAATGGGGTGGAGGTACCCCATTCCCTGAGACATTTAATACAGAAAAATAAGTCTCACATGTTTATCGTGTTAAAAATAGGCATACTCATATTTAGACTATTTAATTTAGAAGATGAATTTCTAAAAAGCGTGGAAACATTATTACTAACCAAATATGAGACTTATAAACTTGAAAAAAATCACATTAATGATTTATATAGTGTGTTGAGTGAAACAGATACGTCAAATCATATATTCATATATGAATATATAGGGTTGGGGTTATGTAGATTATATTTTTCTGTCCTACCTCTGTATTTTTAGACATGTCATTAACAAAGCGGGATCCGTTAATGGATTGTAAAGCTCACAAACATCAGATTCTAATCTATTGCCAAAAGTCAAACATCCTAACTCTTGGGTTTTTCTTGAGATCGAGTCCGGGCAAAAACTCTTCCCAGGAGGCGGGAAGATGATCACTAGGAGGGTTAAGCACCACCACCGTGGCTTGAGATCGAATCCGGGCAAACACCCTTCCCAAGAGGCGGGAAGAGGATCACTTTGAGGGTCAAACGCCACCACCGTGGGCTGAGATCGAATCCGGGCAAAAACCCTTCCCAGGAGGAGGGGAGATGATCACTAGGACGGTCAAACACCACCACCGCGACTTGAAATCGAATCCGGGCAAAAACACTTCCCAGGAGGCGGGCAGACGATCACTAGGCGGGTCAAACACCACCACCGTGGCTTCAGATCGAATCCGGGCAAAAACCCTTCCCAGGAGAAGGGAAGATGAGCACTAGGCGGGTCAAACACCACCACCGAGACTTGAAATCGAATCCGGACAAAACCCCTTCCCAAGAGGCGGGGAAGATGATAACTTGGCATGTTTGACCCTCCCGCCTCTTGGGAAGGGTTTTTGCCCGGATTCGATTTAAAGTCACGGTGGTGGTGTTTGACCCACCTAGTGCTCATCTTCCCGTCTCCTGGGAAGGGTTTTTGCCCGGATTCGATCTGAAGCCACGGTGGTGGTGTTTGACCCGCCTAGTGATCGTCTGCCCGCCTCCTGGGAAGGGTTTTTGCCCGGATTCGATTTCAAGTCGCGGTGGTGGTGTTTGACCGTCCTAGTGATCATCTCCCCGCCTCTTGGGAAGGATTTTTGCCCGGATTCGATCTCAAGTCACGGTGGTGATGTTTGACCCTCAAAGTTATCATCTTCCCGCCTCCTGGGAAGGGTTTTTACCCGGATTCGATCTGAAGCCACGGTGGTGGTGTTTGACCCTCAAAGTTATCATCTCCCCTCCTCCTGGGAAGGGGTTTTGCCCGGATCCGATCTCAAGCCAGGGTGGTGTTTGACCCTCCTAGTGATCATCTTCCCGCCTCCTAGGAAGGGTTTTTGCCCGGATTCGATCTGAAGCCACGGTGGTGGGGTTTGACCCCCTTAGTGATCATCTTCCCGCCTCCTAGGAAGAGTTTTTGCCCGGGTTCGATCTCAGGGCACGGTGGTGGTGCTTGACCCTCCTAGTGATCATCTTCCCGCCTCCTGGGAAGGGTTTTTGCCCGGATTCGATCTCAAGCCACGGTGGTGGTGTTTGGCCCTCAAAGTGATCATCTTCCCGCCTCTTGGGAAGGGTTTTTGCCCGGATTCGATTTCGAGTCGCGGTGGTGGGGTTTGACCCTCTTAGTGATCATCTTCCCGCCTCCTGGGAAGGGTTTTTGCCCGGATTCGATCTGAAGCCACGGTGGTGGGGTTTGACCCTCTTAGTGATCATCTTCCCGCCTCCTGGGAAGGGATTTTGCCCGGATTCGATCCCAAGCCACGGTGGGTGGGTTTGACCCTCCAAGTGATCATCTTACCGCCTCATGGGAAGTTTTTTTTTTTGTTTTGGCCGGATTCGATCTCAAGCCACGGTGGTGGGGTTTGACCCTCTTAGTGATCATCTTCCCGCCTCTTGGGAAGAGTTTTTGCCCGGATTCGATCTCAGGCCACGGTGGTGGTGCTTGACCCTCCTAGTGATCATCTTCCCGCCTCCTGGGAAGGGTTTTTGCCCGGATTCGATCTCAAGCCAGGGTGGTGGTGTTTGGCCCTCAAAGTGATCATCTTCCAGCCTCTTGGGAAGGGTTTTTGGGCGAATTCGATTTCAAGCCACGGTGGTGGTGTTTGACCCTCCAAGTGATCGTCGTCCCGCCTCCTGGGAAGAGTTTTTGCCCGGATTCGATCTGAAGCCCCGGTGGTGGTGTTTGACCCTCCTAGTGATCATCTCCCCGCCTCCTGGGAAGGGTTTTTGCCCGGATTCGATCTCAGGCCACGGTGGTGGTGCTTGACCCTCCTAGTGATCAACTTCCCGCCTCCTGGGAAGGGATTTTGCCCGGATTCGATTTCAAGCCATGGTGGGTGTGTTTGACCCTCCAAGTGATCATCTTCCCGCCTCCTGGGAAGAGTTTTTTCCCGGATTCGATCTATAGCCACGGTGGTGGTGTTTGACCCTCCTAGTGATTCTCTTCCCGCCTCTTGGGAAGGATTTTTGCCCGAATTCGATCTCAAGTCACGGTGGTGATGTTTGACCCTCAAAGTTATCATCTTCCCGCCTCCTGGGAAGGGTTTTTGCCCGGATTCGATCTGAAGGCACGGTGGTGGGGTTTTACCCGCTTAGTGATCATCTTCCCGCCTCCTGGGAAGGGTTTTTGCCCGGATTCGATCTGAAGCCACGGTGGTGGGATTTGACCCTCTTAGTGATCATCTTCCCGCCTCCTGGGAAGGGATTTTGCCCGGATTCGATCTCAAGCCACGGTGGGTGTGTTTGACCCTCCAAGTGATCATCTTCCCGCCTCCTGGGAAGGGATTTTGCCCGGATTCGATCTGAAGCCACCGTGGTGGGGTTTGACCCTCTTAGTGATCATCTTCCCGCCTCCTGGGAAGGGATTTTTCCCGGATTCGATCTCAAGCCACGGTGGTGGTGCTTAACCCTCCTAGTGATCATCTTCCCGCCTCCTGGGAAGAGTTTTTGCCCGGATTCGATCTAAAGCCACGGTGGTGGTGTTTGACCCTCCTAGTGATCATCTTCCCGCCTCCTGGGAAGGGTTTTTGCCCGGATTCGATCTGAAGCCACGGTGGTGGGGCTTGACCCTCTTAGTGATCATCTTCCCGTCTCCTGGGAAGGGTTTTTGCCCGGATTCGAGCTGAAGCCACGGTGGTGGTGTTTGACCCTCTTAGTGATCATGTTCCCGCCTCTTGGGAAGGGGTTTTGCCCGAATTCGATCTCAAAGCCACGGTGGTGGTGTTTGACCCTCCTAGTGATTCTCTCCCCGCCTCTTGGGAAGGATTTTTTCCCGGATTCGATCTGAAGCCATGATGGTGGTGTTTGAACCTCCTAGTGATCATCTCCCCGCTTCCTGGGAAGGGTTTTTCCCCGGATTCGATCTCTAGCTACGGTGGTGGTGTTCGACCCTCCTTGTGATCATCTTCCCGCCTCCTGGGAAGGGTTTTTGCCCTGAAGTCGGCTCAGAAGGGTTCCCGGCACTCTACGGACGCCTACATCCGCGTTTGACTTACTCTGCCACTTTTGGAGAGACCCAAACACACTTTTCTGACAATTGTCGCAGAGTGCTCAGCAAGCACACTTTTTAGAGCCAGTATTCGATGGGGAATCCGAATCTGTCCTGGCTTTTGACGTACGTTCAAAACTCCTCCTAATGAGACGCTCCAGTTCCGCCATTTCACCAGCTAGGCCAATTCTGACTACAGATTCGGACTCGCCAGGCCAAACTGCATAAGAATACCACCCTCAAACGTGGAACAGGCCAGGTCGCCCATTTGAGCCCAAAAACGATGACAATCTCAGTCACCGTCGGTTCAGAAGACTTCCGGCACTCTACGGACGCCTACATCCGCGTTTGACATACTCTGCCACTTTCAGTGAAACCCAACACACACACACACACACGCACACACACACGCACACGCACACACACACACACACACACACACACACACACACACACACACACACACACACACACACCCACACACACACACACACACACACACACACACACACACACACACACACACACACACACACACACACACACACCCACACACACACACCACACACACACACACACACACACACACACACACACACACACACACACACACACACACACACACACACACACACACACACACACACACACACACACACACACACACACCCACACACACACACACACACACACACACACACACACACACACACACACACACACACACACACACACACACACACACACACACACACACACACACACACACACACACACCTGTTACTGACATTTGTCGCAGAGTGCTCAGCAAGCACACTTTTTAGGGCCAGTTTTCGATGGGGAATCCGAAACTGTCCTGGCTTTTGACGTACGTTCAAAACTCCTCTTAATGAGACGCTCCAGTCCCGCCATTTCACCAGCTAGGCCAATTCTGACTACAGATTCGAACTCGCCAGGCCAAACTGCATAAGAATACCACCCTCAAACGTGGAACGGGCCAGGTCGCCCATTTAAGCCCAAAAACGATGACAATCTCAGTCACCGTCGGTTCAGAAGACTTCCCGGCACATTACGGACGCCTACATCCGCGTTTGACTTACTCTGCCACTTTCAGTGAGACCCAACACACACACACCCGTTTCTGACATTTGTCGCAGAGTGCTCAGCAAGCACACTTTTTAGGGCCAGTTTTCGATGGGGAATCCGAATCTGTCCTGGCTTTTGACGTACGTTCAAAACTCCTCCTAATGAGACGCTCCAGTACCGCCATTTCACCAGCTAGGCCAATTCTGACTACAGATTCGGACTCGCCAGGCCAAACTGCATAAGAATACCACCCTCAAACGTGGAACGGGCCAGGTCGCCCATTTGAGCCCAAAAACGATGACAATCTCAGTCACCGTCGGTTCAGAAGACTTCCCGGCACTCTACGGACGCCTACATCCGCGTTTGACTTACTCTGCCACTTTCAGTGAGACACAACACACACCCGTTTCTGACATTAGTCGCAGAGTGCTCGGCAAGCACACTTTTTAGGGCCAGTTTTCGATGGGGAATCCGAATCTGTCCTGGCTTTTGACGTACGTTCAAAACTCCTCCTAATGAGACGCTCCAGTACCGCCATTTCACCAGCTAGGCCAATTCTGACTACAGATTCGGACTCGCCAGGCCAAACTGCATAAGAATACCTCCCTCAAACGTGGAACGGGCCAGGTCGCCCATTTGAGCCCAAAAACGATGATAATCTCAGTCACCGTCGGTGACTCCGGCGAATCCGGGCAAAAACCCTTCCCAAGAGGCGGGGAGATGATCACTAGGAGGGTCAAACACCACCACCGTGGCTTCAGATCGAATCCGGGCAAAAAAAAAACTTCCCAAGAGGTGGGAAGATGATCACTTGGCGGGTCAAACACCACCACCGTGACCTGAAATCGAATCCGGGCAAAAACCCTTCCCAGGAAGCGGGAAGATGATTACTTGGAGGGTCAAACACCACCACCGTGGCTTGAGATCGAATCCGGGCAAAAACCCTTCCCAGGAGGCGGGAAGATGATCACTAGGAGGGTCAAGCACCACCACCGTGGCCTGAGATCGAACCCGGGCAAAAACTCTTCCTAGGAGGCGGGAAGATGATCACTAAGAGGGTCAAACTCCACCACCGTGACTTCAGATCGAATCCGGGCAAAAACCCTTCCTAGGAGGCGGGAAGATGATCACTAAGAGGGTCAAACCCCACCACCGTGCCTTCAGATCGAATCCGGGCAAAAACCCTTCCCAGGAGGCGGGCAGATGATCACTAGGAGGGTCAAACACCCCCACCGTGGCTATAGATCGAATCCGGGCAAAAACCCTTCCCAGGAGGCGGGCCGACGATCACTAGGCGGATCAAACACCACCATCGTGGCTTCAGATCGAATCGGGGCAAAAACGCTTCCCAGGAGGCGGGCAGATGATCACTAGGAGGGTCAAACACCACCACCGTAGGTTGAGATCGAATCCGGGCAAAAACCCTTCCCAGGAGGCGGGAAGACGATCACCAGGAGGGTCAAACACCACCACCCTGACTTCAGATCAATTCCGGGCAAAAACGCTTCCCAGGAGGCGGGCAGATGATCACTAGGAGGGTCAAACACCACCACCGTGGCTTGAGATCGAATCCGGGCAAAACCCCTTCCCAGGAGGAGGGGAGATGATCACTTTGAGGGTCAAACACCACGACCGTGGCTTCAGATCGAATCCGGGCAAAAACCCTTCCCAGGAGGCGGGAAGACGATCACTAGGAGGGTCAAACACCACCACCGTGGCTTCAGATCGAATCCGGGTAAAAACCCTTCCCAGGAAGCGGGAAGATGATCACTAGGAGGGTCAAACACCACCACCGTGCCTTCAGATCGAATCCGGGCAAAAACCCTTCCCAGGAAGCGGGAAGATGATCACTTTGAGGGTCAAACATCACCACCGTGACTTGAGATCGAGTCCGGGCAAAAACCCTTCCGAGGAGGCGGGAAGATGATCACTAAGAGGGTCAAACCCCACCACCATGGCTTCAGATCGAATCCGGGCAAAAAACCCTTCACAGGAGGCGGGAAGATGATCACTTGGAGGGTCAAACACACCCACCGTGGCTTGAGATCGAATCCGGGCAAAATCCCTTCCCAGGAGGCGGGAAGATGATCACTAAGAGGGTCAAACCCCACCACCGTGGCTTCAGATCGAATCCGGGGAAAAACGCTTCCCAGGAGGCAGGAAGATGATCACTAAGAGGGTCAAACCCCACCACCGTGCCTTCAGATCGAATCCGGGCAAAAACCCTTCCCTGGAGGCGGGAAGATGATAACTTTGAGGGTCAAACATCACTACCATGACTTGAGATCGAATTCGGGCAAAACTCCTTCCCAAGAGGCGGGGAGAGAATCACTAGGAGGGTCAAACACCACCACCGTGGCTATAGATCGAATCCGGGCAAAAACTCTTCCCAGGAGGCGGGACGACGATCAATTGGAGGGTCAAACACCACCACCGTGGCTTCAGATCGAATCCGGGCAAAAAACCCTTCCCAGGAGGCGGGGAGATAATCACTTTGAGGGTCAAACACCACCACCACCATGGCTTCAGATCGAATCCGGGCAAAAACCCTTCCCAGGAGGCGGGCAGAATCACTAGGAGGGTCAAACACCACCACCGTGGCCTGAGATCGAATCCGGGCAAAAACTCTTCCCAGGAGGCGGGAAGATGATCACTAAGAGGGTCAAAACCCACCACCGTGGCTTGAGATCGAATCCGGCCAAAAAAAACCTTCCCATGAGGCGGGAAGATGATCACTTGGAGGGTCAAACCCACCCACCGTGGCTTGGGATCGAATCCGGGCAAAATCCCTTCCCAGGAGGCGGGAATATGATCACTAAGAGGGTCAAACCCCACCACCGTGGCTTCAGATCGAATCCGGGCAAAAATCCTTCCCAGGAGGCGGGAAGATGATCACTAAGAGGGTCAAACCCCACCACCGCGACTCGAAATCGAATCCGGGCAAAAACCCTTCCCAGGAGGCGGGAAGATGATCACTAGGAGGGTCAAGCACCACCACCGTGGCCTGAGATCGAACCCGGGCAAAAACTCTTCCTAGGAGGCGGGAAGATGATCACTAAGAGGGTCAAACTCCACCACCGTGACTTCAGATCGAATCCGGGCAAAAACCCTTCCTAGGAGGCGGGAAGATGATCACTAAGAGGGTCAAACCCCACCACCGTGCCTTCAGATCGAATCCGGGCAAAAACCCTTCCCAGGAGGCGGGCAGATGATCACTAGGAGGGTCAAACACCCCCACCGTGGCTATAGATCGAATCCGGGCAAAAACCCTTCCCAGGAGGCGGGCCGACGATCACTAGGCGGATCAAACACCATCGTGGCTTCAGATCGAATCGGGCAAAAACGCTTCCCAGGAGGCGGGCAGATGATCACTAGGAGGGTCAAACACCACCACCGTAGGTTGAGATCGAATCCGGGCAAAAACCCTTCCCAGGAGGCGGGAAGACGATCACCAGGAGGGTCAAACACCACCACAGTGACTTCAGATCAATTCCGGGCAAAAACGCTTCCCAGGAGGCGGGCAGATGATCACTAGGAGGTTCAAACACCACCACCGTGGCTTGAGATCGAATCCGGGCAAAACCCCTTCCCAGGAGGAGGGGAGATGATCACTTTGAGGGTCAAACACCACGACCGTGGCTTCAGATCGAATCCGGGCAAAATGATTCGATCTCAAGCCACGGTGGTGGTGTTTGACCCTCCTAGTGATTCTCTCCCCGCCTCTTGGGAAGGATTTTTGCCCGGATTCGATCTGAAGCCATGATGGTGGTGTTTGAACCTCCTAGTGATCACCTCCCCGCTTCCTGGGAAGGGTTTTTGCCCGGATTCGATCTATAGCCACGGTGGTGGTGTTTGACCCTCCTAGTGATCATCTTCCCGCCTCCTGGGAAGGGTTTTTGCCCGGATTCGATCTCAAGTCACGGTGGTGATGTTTGACCCTCAAAGTGATCATCTTCCCGCCTCCTGGGAAGGGTATTTGCCCGGATTCGATCTGAAGGCACGGTGGTGGGGGTTTGACCCTCTTAGTGATCATCTTCCCGCCTCCTGGGAAGGCTTTTTGCCCGGATTCGATCTGAAGCCACGGTGGTGGGGTTTGACCCACTTAGTGATCCTCTTCCCGCCTCTTGGGAAGGGTTTTTGCCCAGATTCGATCTCAAGCCACGGTGGAGGGGTTTGACCCTCTTAGTGATCCTCTTCCCGCCTCTTGGGAAGGGTTTTTGCCCGGATTCGATCTCAAGCCACGGTGGTGGGGTTTGACCCTCTTAGTGATCATCTTCCCGCCTCCTGGGAAGGGTTTTTGCCCGGATTCGATTTCAGGTCACGGTGGTGGTGTTTGACCCGCCAAGTGATCATCTTCCCACTTCTTGGGAAGGGTTTTTTTTTTGGCCCGGATTCGATCTGAAGCCACGGTGGTGGTGTTTGACCCTCCTAGTGATCATCTCCCCGCCTCTTGGGAAGGGTTTTTGCCGTGATTCGATCTGAAGCCATGGTGGTGGTGTTTGACTCTCCAAGTGATCATCTGCCCCCCTCCTGGGAAGGGTTTTTGCCCGGATTCGATCTGAAGCCACTGTGGTGGTGTTTGACCCTCCTAGTGATCATGTTCCCGCCTCTTGGGAAGGGGTTTGGCCCGGATTCGATCTCAAGCCACGGTGGTGGTGTTTGACACTCCTAGTGATTCTCTCCCCGCCTCTGGGAAGGATTTTTTCCCGGATTCGATCTGAAGCCATTATCGTGGTGTTTGAACCTCCTAGTGATCACCTCCCCGCTTCCTGGGAAGGGTTTTTGCTCGGATTCGATCTATAGCCACGGTGGTGGTGTTTGACCCTCCTAGTGATCATCTTCCCGCCTCCTGGGAAGGCTTTTTGCCCGGATTCGATCTGAAGCCACGGTGGTGGGGTTTGACCCTCTTAGTGATCCTCTGCCCGCCTCCTGGGAAGGGTTTTTGCCCGGATTCGATTTCAAGTCGCGGTGGTGGTGTTTGACCGTCCTAGTGATCATCTCCCCTCCTCCTGGGAAGGGTTTTTGCCCGGATTCGATCTCAGCCCACGGTGGTGGCGTTTGACCCTCAAAGTGATCCTCTTCCCGCCTCTTGGGAAGGGTTTTTGACCGGATTCGATCTCAAGCCACGGTGGTGGTTCTTAACCCTCCTAGTTATCATCTTCCCGCCTCCTGGGAAGAGTTTTTGCCCGGATTCGATCTCAAGCCACGGTGGTGGTGCTTAACCCTCCTAGTGATCATCTTCCCGCCTCCTGGGAAGAGTTTTTGCCCGGATTCGATCTCAGGCCACGGTGGTGGTGCTTGACCCTCCTAGTGATCATCTTCCCGCCTCCTGGGAAGGCTTTTTGCCCGGATTCGATCTGAAGCCACGGTGGTGGGGTTTGACCCTCTTAGTGATCCTCTTCCCGCCTCTTGGGAAGGGTTTTTGCCCGGATTCGATCTCAAGCCACGGTGGTGGGGTTTGACCCTCTTAGTGATCATCTTCCCGCCTCCTGGGAAGGGTTTTTGCCCGGATTCGATCTCAAGCCACGGTGGTGGTGTTTGACCCTCCAAGTGATCATCTTCCCGCTTCCTGGGAAGGGTTTTTGCCCGGATTCAATTTCAGGTCACGGTGGTGGTGTTTGACCCGCCAAGTGATCATCTTCCCAACTCTTGGGAAGTTTTTTGTTTTGCCCGGATTCGATCTGAAGGTGGTGTTTGACTCTCCAAGTGATCATCTGCCCGCCTCCTGGGAAGGGTTTTTGCCCGGATTCGATCTGAAGCCACTGTGGTGGTGTTTGACCCTCCTAGTGATCATGTTCCCGCCTCTTGGGAAGGGGTTTGGCCCGGATTCGATCTCAAGCCACGGTGGTGGTGTTTGAACCTCCTAGTGATTCTCTCCCCGCCTCTTGGGAAGGATTTTTGCCCGGATTCGATCTGAAGCCATGATGGTGGTGTTTGAACCTCCTAGTGATCACCTCCCCGCTTCCTGGGAAGGGTTTTTGCCCGGATTCGATCTATAGCTACGGTGGTGGTGTTTGACCCTCCTAGTGATCATCTTCCCGCCTCCTGGGAAGGGTTTTTGCCCGGATTCGATCTCAAGTCACGCTGGTGGTGTTTGACCCTCCTAGTGATCATGTTCCCGCCTCTTGGGAAGGTTTGGCCCGGATTCGATCTCAAGCCACGGTGGTGGTGTTTAACCCTCCTAGTGATTCTCTCCCCACCTCTTGGGAAGGGTTTTTGCCCGGATTCGATCTGAAGCCATGGTGGTGGTGTTTGACTCTCCAAGTGATCATCTGCCCGCCTCCTGGGAAGGGTTTTTGCCCGGATTCGATCTGAAGCCACTGTGGTGGTGTTTGACCCTCCTAGTGATCATGTTCCCGCCTCTTAGGAAGGGGTTTGGCCCGGATTCGATCTCAAGCCACGGTGGTGGTGTTTGACACTCCTAGTGATTCTCTCCCCGCCTCTTGGGAAGGATTTTTTCCCGGATTCGATCTGAAGCCATGATGGTGTTGTTTGAACCTCCTAGTGATCACCTCCCCGCTTCCTGGGAAGGGTTTTTGCCCGGATTCGATCTATAGCCACGGTGGTGGTGTTTGACCCTCCTAGTGATCATCTTCCCGCTTCCTGGGAAGGGTTTTTACCCGGATTCGATTTCAGGTCACGGTGGTGGTGTTTGACCCGCCAAGTGATCATCTTCCCAACTCTTGGGAAGTTTTTTTTGTTGGCCGGATTCGATCTGAAGCCACGGTGGTGGTGTTTGACCCTCCTAGTGATCATCTCCCCGCCTCTTGGGAAGTGTTTTTGTCCGGATTCGATCTGAAGCCATGATGGTGGTGTTTGAACCTCCTAGTGATCACCTCCCCGCTTCCTGGGAAGGGTTTTTGCCCGGATTCGATCTATAGCCACGGTGGTGGTGTTTGACCCTCCTAGTGATCATCTTCCCGCCTCCTGGGAAGGGTTTTTGCCCGGATTCGATCTCAAGTCACGGTGGTGATGTTTGACCCTCAAAGTGATCATCTTCCCGCCTCCTGGGAAGGGTATTTGCCCGGATTCGATCTGAAGGCACGGTGGTGGGGTTTGACCCTCTTAGTGATCATCTTCCCGCCTCCTAGGAAGGGTTTTGCCCGGATTAGATCTGAAGCCCCGGTGGTGGGGTTTGACCCTCAAAGTGATCATCTGCCGGCTCTTGGGAAGGGTTTTTAGGCCGGATTCGATCTCAAGCCACGGTGGTGGTGTTTGACCCTCTTAGTGATCATCTTCCCGCCTCCTGGGAAGGGTTTTTGCCCGGATTCGATCTGAAGCCACGGTGGTGGGGTTTGACCCTCTTAGTGATCATCTTCCCGCCTCTTGGGAAGGTGTTTTGCCCGGATTCGATCTCAAGCCACGGTGGTGGTGTTTGACCCTCCTAGTGATTCTCTCTCCGCCTCTTGGGAAGGATTTTTTCCCGGATTCGATCTGAAGCCATGATGGTGGTGTTTGAACCTCCTAGTGATCATCTCCCCGCTTCCTGGGAAGGGTTTTTGCCCGGATTCGATCTATAGCCACGGTGGTGGTGTTCGACCCTCCTAGTGATCATCTTCCCGCCTCCTGGGAAGGGTTTTTGCCCGGAAGTCGGCTCAGAAGGCTTCCCGGCACTCTACGGACGCCTACATACGCGTTTGACTTACTCTGCCACTTTCGGTGAGACCCAAACAAACTTTTCTGACAATTGTCGCAGAGTGCTCAGCAAGCACACTTCTTAGGGCCCGTTTTCGATGGGGAATCCGAATCTGTCCTGACTTTTGACGTACGTTCAAAACTCCGCCAAATGAGACTCTCCAGTACCGCTAGTTCACCAGCTAAGCCAATTCTGACTACAGATTCGGGCTCGCCAGGCCAAACGGCATAAGAATACCACCCGCAAACGTGGAACGGGCCAGGTCGCCCATTTGAGCAAAAAAAAGGCTGACCATCTCAGTCAAAGTCGGCTCAGAATGCTTCCCGACACTCTAAGGACACCTACATCCGCGTTTGACTTACTCTGCCACTTTCAGTGAGACCCAAACACACTTTCCAGACAATTGTCGCAGAGTACTCAGCTAGTACGCTTTTTTTTAGGACTAGTTTTCGATGGGGAATCCGAATCTGTCCTGACTTTGGACGTACGTTCAAAACTCCGCCAAATGAGACGCTCCAGCACCACTATTTCACCAGCTAGGCCAATTCTGACTACAGATTCTGACTCGCCAGGCCAAACTGCATAAGAATACCAACCTCAAACGTGAAACGGGCCAGGTCGCCCATTTGAGTCAAAAGTAACGATACAAATCCACCCACCATGGTCTGAGATCGAATCCGCCACAAAACCCTTCCGAGGAGGCGGGAAGATGATCACTAAGAGGGTCAAGCCCCACCACCGTGCCTTCAGATCGAATCCGGGCAAAAACCCTTCCCAGAAAGCTGGAAGATGACCACTTTGAGGGTCAAACATCACCACCGTGACTTGAGATCGAATCCGGGCAAAAGCCCTTCCCAGGAGGCGGGAAGATGATCACTTGGAGGGTCAAACACACCCACCGTGGGTTGAGATCGAATCCGGGCAAAACCCCTTCCCAGGAGGCGGGAAGACAATCACTAGGAAGGTCAAACACCACCACCTTGGCTTCAGATCAAATCCGGGCAAAGACGCCAAAGACACTAGGAGGGTCAAGCCCCACCACCGTGGGCTGAGTTCGAATCCGGGCAAAAACCCTTCCTAGGAGGCAGGAAGATGATCACTAGGAGGGTCAAGCACCACCACCGTGGTCGGAGATCGAATCCGGGCAAAACCTCTTCCCAGGAGGCGGGAAGATGATCACTAGGAGGGTCAAGCCCCACCACCGTGGGCTGAGATCGAATCCGGGCAAAAACCCTTCCCAGGAGGCGGGAAGATGATCACTATTAGGGTCAAGCACCACCACCGTGGCCTGAGATCGAATCCGGGCAAAAACTCTTCCCAGGAGGCGGGAAGATGATCACTAGGAAGGTTAAGCACCACCACCGTGGCTTGAGATCGAGTCCGGGCAAAAACTCTTCCCAGGAGGCGGGAAGATGATCACTAGGAGGATTAAGCACCACCACCGTGCCTTGAGATCGAATCCGGGCAAAAACCCCTTCCCAAGAGGCGGGAAGAGGATCACTTTGAGGGTCAAACGCCACCACCGTGGGCTGAGATCGAATCCGGGCAAAAACCCTTCCCAGGAGGAGGGGAGATGATCGCTAGGACGGTCAAACACCACCACCGAGACTTGAAATCGAATCCGGGCAAAAACCCTTCCCAGGAGGCGGGCAGACGATCACTAGGCGGGTCAAACACCACCACCGTGACTTGAAATCGAATCCGGGCAAAAAACACTTCCCAGGAGGTGGGAAGAAGATCACTAGGAAGGTCAAACACCACCACCGTGGCTTCAGGTCAAATCCGGGCAAAAACCCTTCCCAGGAGACGGGAAGATGATCACTAAGAGGGTCAAGCCCCACCACCGTGCCTTCAGATCGAATCCGGGCAAAAACCCTTCCCAGGAAGCGGGAAGATGATCACTTTGAGGGTCAAACATCACCACCGTGACTTGAGATCGAGTCCGGGCAAAAACCCTTCCGAGGAGGCGGGAAGATGATCACTAAGAGGGTCAAACCCCACCACCATGGCTTCAGATCGAGTCAGGGCAAAAACCCTTCCCAAGAGGTGGGTAGATGATCACTAGGAGGGTCAAACACCACCACCGTGGCTTGAGATCGAATCCGCCCAAAAACCCTTCCCAAGAGGCGGGGAGATGATCACTAGGAGGGTCAAACACCACCACCGTGGCTTGAGATCGAATCTGGGGCAAAAACTCTTCCCAGGAGACGGGAAGACGATCACTTGGAGGGTTAAACATCACCACCGTGGCTTGAGATCGAATCCGGGCAAAAACTCTTCCCAGGAGGCGGGAAGATGATCACTAGGAGGGTCAAGCACCACCACCGTGGCCTGAGATCGAATCCGGGCAAAAACTCTTCCCAGGAGGCGGGAAGATGATCACTAGGAGGGTTAAGCACCACCACCGTGGCTTGAGATCGAATCCGGGCAAAGACGCCTCCCAGGAGGCGGGCAGATGAGCACTAGGAGGGTCAAGCCCCACCACCGTGGGCTGAGATCGAATCCGGGCAAAAATCCTTCCCAGGAGGCGGGAAGATGATCACTAGGAGGATTAAGCACCACCACCGTGGCTTGAGATCGAATCCGGGCAAAAACCCTTCCCAAGAGGCGGGAAGAGGATCACTTTGAGGGTCAAACGCCACCACCGTGGGCTGAGATCGAATCCGGGCAAAAAAACCCTTCCCAGGAGGAGGGGAGATGATCGCTAGGACGGTCAAACACCACCACCGAGACTTGAAATCGAATCCGGGCAAAAACCCTTCCCAGGAGGCGGGCAGACGATCACTAGGCGGGTCAAACACCACCACCGTGACTTGAAATCGAATCCGGGCAAAAAACACTTCCCAGGAGGCGGGAAGAAGATCACTAGGAAGGTCAAACACCACCACCGTGGCTTCAGGTCAAATCCGGGCAAAAACCCTTCCCAGGAGACGGGAAGATGATCACTAAGAGGGTCAAGCCCCACCACCGTGCCTTCAGATCGAATCCGGGCAAAAACCCTTCCCAGGAAGCGGGAAGATGATCACTTTGAGGGTCAAACATCACCACCGTGACTTGAGATCGAGTCCGGGCAAAAACCCTTCCGAGGAGGCGGGAAGATGATCACTAAGAGGGTCAAACCCCACCACCATGGCTTCAGATCGAGTCAGGGCAAAAACCCTTCCCAAGAGGTGGGTAGATGATCACTAGGAGGGTCAAACACCACCACCGTGGCTTGAGATCGAATCCGCCCAAAAACCCTTCCCAAGAGGCGGGGAGATGATCACTAGGAGGGTCAAACACCACCACCGTGGCTTGAGATCGAATCTGGGGCAAAAACTCTTCCCAGGAGACGGGAAGACGATCACTTGGAGGGTTAAACATCACCACCGTGGCTTGAGATCGAATCCGGGCAAAAACTCTTCCCAGGAGGCGGGAAGATGATCACTAGGAGGGTTAAGCACCACCACCGTGGCTTGAGATCGAATCCGGGCAAAGACGCCTCCCAGGAGGCGGGCAGATGAGCACTAGGAGGGTCAAGCCCCACCACCGTGGGCTGAGATCGAATCCGGGCAAAAATCCTTCCCAGGAGGCGGGAAGATGATCACTAGGAGGATTAAGCACCACCACCGTGGCTTGAGATCGAATCCGGGCAAAAACCCTTCCCAAGAGGCGGGAAGAGGATCACTTTGAGGGTCAAACGCCACCACCGTGGGCTGAGATCGAATCCGGGCAAAAACCCTTCCCAGGAGGAGGGGAGATGATCGCTAGGACGGTCAAACACCACCACCGAGACTTGAAATCGAATCCGGGCAAAAACCCTTCCCAGGAGGCGGGCAGACGATCACTAGGCGGGTCAAACACCACCACCGTGACTTGAAATCGAATCCGGGCAAAAAACACTTCCCAGGAGGCGGGAAGAAGATCACTAGGAAGGTCAAAGACCACCACCGTGGCTTCAGGTCAAATCCGGGCAAAAACCCTTCCCAGGAGACGGGAAGATGATCACTAAGAGGGTCAAGCCCCACCACCGTGCCTTCAGATCGAATCCGGGCAAAAACCCTTCCCAGGAAGCGGGAAGATGATCACTTTGAGGGTCAAACATCACCACCGTGACTTGAGATCGAGTCCGGGCAAAAACCCTTCCGAGGAGGCGGGAAGATGATCACTAAGAGGGTCAAACCCCACCACCATGGCTTCAGATCGAGTCAGGGCAAAAACCCTTCCCAAGAGGTGGGTAGATGATCACTAGGAGGGTCAAACACCACCACCGTGGCTTGAGATCGAATCCGCCCAAAAACCCTTCCCAAGAGGCGGGAAGATGATCACTTTGAGGGCCAAACACCACCACCGTGGCTTCAGATCGAATCCGGGCAAAAACCCTTCCCAGGAGGCGGGGAGATGATCACTAGGAGGGTCAAACACCACCACCGTGGCTTGAGATCGAATCTGGGGCAAAAACTCTTCCCAGGAGACGGGAAGACGATCACTTGGAGGGTTAAACATCACCACCGTGGCTTGAGATCGAATCTGGGCAAAAACTCTTCCCAGGAGGCGGGAAGATGATCACTAGGAGGGTCAAGCACCACCACCGTGGCCTGAGATCGAATCCGGGCAAAAACTCTTCCCAGGAGGCGGGAAGATGATCACTAGGAGGGTTAAGCACCACCACCGTGGCTTGAGATCGAATCCGGGCAAAGACGCCTCCCAGGAGGCGGGCTGATGAGCACTAGGAGGGTCAAGCCCCACCACCGTGGGCTGAGATCGAATCCGGGCAAAAACCCTTCCCAGGAGGTGGGAAGATGATCATTAGGAAGGTCAAGCACCATCACCGTGGCCTGAGATAGAATCCGGGCAAAAACTCTTCCCAGAAGGCGGGCAGATGATCACTAGGAGGGTCAAACACCACCACCGTGGCTTGAGATCGAATCCGGGCAAAAACCCTTCCCAAGAGGAGGGGAAATGATCACTAGGACGGTCAAACACCACCCCCGTGGTTTCAGAACGAATCCGGGGCAAAAACCTTTCCCAGGAGGCGGGAAGATGATCACTTGGAGGGTCAAACAACACCACCACCACCGTGGCTTGAGATCGAATCCGGGCAAAAAACCTTCCCAGGAGGCGGGAAAATGATCACTAGGAGGGTCAAACACCGCCACAATGGCTTGAGAGCGAATCCGGGCAAAAACGCTTCCCATGAGGCGGTAAGATGAAACTCGTTTTTTCGGCGACCGCCGTTTCAGACCCGTTTTTTCTCGGATTTGCTAGCAGGTGACGGTCGTGTTAAAACCGACCAAGCGATTCGTTTAACCCGCCTCCACGCCTCCGGGAAAGGGTTTTTGTCACGAATTCGTTTGCAAGCCATGGTGGCCCATGGTGGCCCATGGCTTGAGATCGATTGAGATCGAATTCGTGACCAACCCCGTTCCAGGTGGCAGATTAAACGAAAAACTTGATCGGTTTTAACGAAACGGTCACCTGCGAGCAAAATCGTGCAAAAGACGGGTCTGAGGCCGAGGCCGCCGAAAAACGAATTTCGCGAAAAGCTAATTACGTGCAACTTCGGAACGCATCTTCTATGTGGTATTATCGGTTTTTCAGGCCCTAAAGGGCAGTTTAACATATCATTGAGCTTAAGTTGGACAAATCCACTGGTTATGTTCGGTGCGGGTCTGTATATACTATAGGGACGAGGCTATCAAAAAATGCTGGATTTTTGTGCTCCGTGGTCTCAGAGGGCATTCTAGGCAGTAAAAGCTGGAAAACTGCGGAAACACTTGATATGCAGATATCGTTAAGAGTTTTCCTGGGCAAGCAGTAACCGGCGGTCAGGGAGAGAAAATGGGCTTGGGCAACCTATATGACCGTAGAATTGAGACAGACACAGATTCCAGGCGGGCAGGTCGATGCTGGGTGAGGTTTCCCACATTGGCCTGTCCGTTACTGTAAGTCTAGCATTTGCGATAGTTGACGACTCCTTAAAACCTCAGGTTTGCTTGGGTTGGCCCCCATTGCCTTGTGATTCAAGGGAGCCAGCTCTGGGTAGCTCTGAGACCTGTAATGCGTGTGGTGCGAGGCTAGATGAGCCGGTTTGCTACCTCTTGAGGAGAAACTCGGTGACCTAGTTGGAATGCTGCCGAATTGTCGGTGAGTCGCACGCCTCTTACAGAGCCTCTTAGTAAGCAAACGACTGCACGACGACCCTATCGTGTAGGCACGCATGGTAAAAGCCGTGATCTCGCTGCAGAGCTGATACTCCTTTGGCCTATAGTTAATTAGGAGGGGTGTATCGGACGATGCAGTGCACAGGTCGCTCTGAACGGCGCCAAAATGCTATAGGCATGGCAATGGAGCGTCTGGGCTCCTTGTGCAGGTCGCTCTAGTGAGTAATGGACGTCCGGCTTTGATCTTTCAAGCTGACTAGTCTAATTACCCACAGGGAACGACGTAAAAAGTGTGTGTTTGGGCAGTCGTGGGAGGGCCAGACTGTCTAGCACACATTTGAATAACATTGACTAACCAAAAAGGGTGGGCTAGATCTGTCTCCTCTGTGAGATCACAGCCCCAAGGTCTTTGTCAGCTGGTGCATTGGTACACTAGTGTAGGTTACCTATGCTACACTCTTGTGCTTTTGTGGCTGGCACATTCTTTTGTGTGGGGTCTCGGTTTGCTGGTATGCTTGTCGCATAGCAATGAGGTCGATGTGAACAGGTGACGCTGTGCAGCGACCAATATGTGCTTTGCCCATGGGCTTGGGTCTCGCCACTAGACCCTGTAGTTGGCAGTACACCAGTAGCCGAGCTCACCAGAAGGAAATTCTGAGTGTAGGTTGGGACAAACTTTTTGTGTGGGGTGTCAGTTTGCCTTTCTATGCTGCTGGCAGTATGTGGGTAGCTGAGCCCACCAGAAGACCTAACCAAGCTCATTGTTTGCTAACGCAAGCCGGTCTCGCAGGCATATCTGACAAGAAGTAGATACAGCTGAGCCAGTCTGGAGGGTGCCTGAAAACATCCTTTGGCGGGTAGCTCGTGATGGTCTGCACTGCTTGTATGGGATTGCCCGCATCGGCATGCGCTCTATCAGAATGACCATGTGTGGGGTCTCAGTTTGCCTTTGTGTGCTGTCGGCATACACCAATGAGGTCGATGTGAACAGGTGACACTGCGCAGCGACCAATAAGTGCTTTGTCGGTGACTGGTCTCGTATTAGGACCCTATAGTTGGCAGCATACGGGTAGCTGAGCCCATCAAAACCAAAACCAATACCAAAACTAAACAAACCTTTAAAGGTTATCTACCTGGTTGATCCTGCCAGTAGTCATATGCTTGTCTCAAAGATTAAGCCATGCATGTGTAAGTACAAGCCGATGTAAGGTGAAACCGCGAATGGCTCATTAAATCAGCTATGTTTCATTGGAAGTCGAGCTAACGCTCGACCTCCGCCAAGGACTTTTTGAATTGTTCTGTGTTTACCGTGGTTTGGGAATATGTCACACCAGAACTACATGGAAACCAGGGAAAAAATAATCAATCCACCCGCCCACAATGGTCTGAGATCAAATGCGCGCCAAAAACCCTTCCCACGAGGCGGGCGCGTGATCACTCAGTCCACCCGCCGTGGACTGAGATCGAATCCGTGACAAAACCTTTACCAGGAGGCGGGTGGTGTTTGACCGACCATGGTTGATCATTTCTAACCCTCCTGGGAAGGGGGTTTGCCCGGATTTGATCTGAAGCCACGGTGGTGGTGTTTGACCCTCCTAGTGATCATGTTCCCGCCTCTTGGGAAGGATTTTTT
Organism: Paralithodes platypus; assembly: GCA_032716605.1. Taxonomy (NCBI): domain Eukaryota; kingdom Metazoa; phylum Arthropoda; class Malacostraca; order Decapoda; family Lithodidae; genus Paralithodes; species Paralithodes platypus. The sequence continues at coordinate 77,989,941 of CM064482.1, read as the reverse complement.
CCCGGATTCGATCTGAAGCCATGATGGTGGTGTTTGACCCTCCTAGTGATCACCTCCCCACTTCCTGGGAAGGGTTTTTGCCCGGATTCGATCTATAGCCACGGTGGTGGTGTTTGACCCTCCTAGTGATCATCTTCCCGCCTCCTGGGAAGGGTTTTTGCCCGGATTCGATCTCAAGTCACGGTGGTGATGTTTGATCCTCAAAGTGATCATCTTCCCGCCTCCTGGGAAGGGTATTTGCCCGGATTCGATCTGAAGGCGCGGTGGTGGGGGTTTGACCCTCTTAGTGATCATCTTCCCGCCTCCTGGGAAGGCATTTTGCCCGGATTCGATCTGAAGCCACTGTGGTGGTGTTTGACCCTCCTAGTGATCATGTTCCCGCCTCTTGGGAAGGGGTTTGGCCCGGATTCGATCTCAAGCCACGGTGGTGGTGTTTGACCCGCCTAGTGATCGTCTGCCCGCCTCCTGGGAAGGGTTTTTTGCCCGGATTCGATTTCAAGTCGCGGTGGTGGTGTTTGACCGTCCTAGTGATCATCTCCCCTCCTCCTGGGAAGGGTGTTTGCCCGGATTCGATCTGAAGCCACTGTGGTGGTGTTTGACCCTCCTAGTGATCATGTTCCCGCCTCTTGGGAAGGGGTTTGGCCCGGATTCGATCTCAAGCCACGGTGGTGGTGTTTGACCCGCCTAGTGATCGTCTGCCCGCCTCCTGGGAAGGGTTTTTTGCCCGGATTCGATTTCAAGTCGCGGTGGTGGTGTTTGACCGTCCTAGTGATCATCTCCCCTCCTCCTGGGAAGGGTGTTTGCCCGGATTCGATGTCAAGCCACGGTGGTGGTGCTTAACCCTCCTAGTGATCATCTTCCCGCCTCCTGGGAAGAGTTTTTGCCCGGACTCGATCTCAAGCCACGGTGGTGGTGCTTAACCCTCCTAGTGATCATCTTCCCGCCTCCTGGGAAGAGTTTTTGCCCGGATTCGATCTCAGGCCACGCCCTCCTAGTGATCATCTTCCCGCCTCCTGGGAAGGGTTTTTGCCCGGATTCGATCTCAGCCCTCGGTGGTGGGCCTTGACCCTCCTAGTGCTCATCTGCCCGCCTCCTAGGAGGCGTCTTTGCCCGGATTTGATCTGAAGCCACGGTGGTGGTGTTTGACCCGCCTAGTGATCGTCTGCCCGCCTCCTGGGAAGGGTTTTTGCCCGGATTCGATTTCAAGTCGCGGTGGTGGTGTTTGACCGTCCTAGTGATCATCTCCCCTCCTCCTGGGAAGGGTTTTTGACCGGATTCGATCTCAAGCCACGGTGGTGGTTCTTAACCCTCCTAGTTATCATCTTCCCGCCTCCTGGGAAGAGTTTTTGCCCGGATTCGATCTCAAGCCACGGTGGTGGTGCTTAACCCTCCTAGTGATCATCTTCCCGCCTCCTGGGAAGAGTTTTTGCCCAGATTCGATCTCAGGCCACGGTGGTGGTGCTTGACCCTCCTAGTGATCATCTTCCCGCCTCCTGGGAAGGGTTTTTACCCGGATTCGATCTCAAGCCACGGTGGTGGTGTTTGGCCCTCAAAGTGATCATCTTCCGGCCTCTTGGGAAGGGTTTTTGGGCGGATTCGATCTCAAGCCACGGTGGTGGTGTTTGACCCTCCAAGTGATCGTCGTCCCGCCTCCTGGGATGAGTTTTTGCCCGGATTCGATCTGAAGCCACGGTGGTGGTGTTTGACCCTCCTAGCGATCATCTCCCCGCCTCCTGGGAAGGGTTTTTGCCCGGATTCGATATCAGGCCACGGTGGTGGTGCTTGACCCTCCTAGTGATCAACTTCCCGCCTCCTGGGAAGGGTTTTTGCCCGGATTCGATCTATAGCCACGGTGGTGGTGTTTGACCCTCCTAGTGATCGTCTTCCCGCCTCCTGGGAAGGGTTTTTGCCCGGATTCGATCTGAAGCCACGGTGGTGGTGTTTGACCCTCAAAGTGATCATCTGCCCGCCTCTTGGGAAGGGTTTTTGGCCGGATTCGATCTCAAGCCACGGTGGTGGTGTTTGACCCTCTTAGTGATCATATTCCCGCCTCCTGGGAAGGCTTTTTGCCCGGATTCGATCTGAAGCCACTGTGGTGGTGTTTGACCCTCCTAGTGATCATGTTCCCGCCTCTTGGGAAGGGGTTTGGCCCGGATTCGATCTCAAGCCACGGTGGTGGTGTTTGACCCGCCTAGTGATCGTCTGCCCGCCTCCTGGGAAGGGTTTTTTGCCTGGATTCGATTTCAAGTCGCGGTGGTGGTGTTTGACCGTCCTAGTGATCATCTCCCCTCCTCCTGGGAAGGGTTTTTGCCCGGATTCGATCTCAGCCCACGGTGGTGGCGTTTGACCCTCAAAGTGATCCTCTTCCCGCCTCTTGGGAAGGGTGTTTGCCCGGATTCGATGTCAAGCCACGGTGGTGGTGCTTAACCCTCCTAGTGATCATCTTCCCGCCTCCTAGGAAGAGTTTTTGCCCGGACTCGATCTCAAGCCACGGTGGTGGTGCTTAACCCTCCTAGTGATCGTCTTCCCGCCTCCTGGGAAGAGTTTTTGCCCGGATTCGATCTCAGGCCACGCCCTCCTAGTGATCATCTTCCCGCCTCCTGGGAAGGGTTTTTGCCCGGATTCAATCTCAGCCCACGGTGGTGGGGCTTGACCCTCCTAGTGCTCATCTGCCGGCCTCCTGGGAGGCGTCTTTGCCCGGATTTGATCTGAAGCCACGGTGGTGGTGTTTGACCTTCCTAGTGATCGTCTTCCCGCCTCCTGGGAAGGGTTTTTGCCCGGATTCGATTTCAAGTCACGGTGGTGGTGTTTGACCCGCCTAATGATCGTCTGCCCGCCTCCTGGGAAGGGTTTTTGCCCGGATTCGATCTCAGCCCACGGTGGTGGCGTTTGACCCTCAAAGTGATCCTCTTCCCGCCTCTTGGGAAGGGTTTTTGACCGGATTCGATCTCAAGCCACGGTGGTGGTGCTTAACCCTCCTAGTTATCATCTTCCCGCCTCCTGGGAAGAGTTTTTGCCTGGATTCGATCTCAAGCCACGGTGGTGGTGCTTAACCCTCCTAGTGATCATCTTCCCGCCTCCTGGGAAGAGTTTTTGCCCGGATTCGATCTCAGGCCACGGTGGTGGTGCTTGACCCTCCTAGTGATCATCTTCCCGCCTCCTGGGAAGGGTTTTTACCCGGATTCGATCTCAAGCCACGGTGGTGGTGTTTGGCCCTCAAAGTGATCATCTTCCCGCCTCTTGGGAAGGGTTTTTGGGCGGATTCGATCTCAAGCCACGGTGGTGGTGTTTGACCCTCCAAGTGATCGTCGTCCCGCCTCCTGGAAAGAGTTTTTGCCCGGATTCGATCTGAAGCCACGGTGGTGGTGTTTGACCCTCCTAGCGATCATCTCCCCGCCTCCTGGGAAGGGTTTTTGCCCGGATTCGATATCAGGCCACGGTGGTGGTGCTTGACCCTCCTAGTGATCAACTTCCCGCCTCCTGGGAAGGGTTTTTGCCCGGATTCGATCTATAGCCACGGTGGTGGTGTTTGACCCTCCTAGTGATCGTCTTCCCGCCACCTGGGAAGGGTTTTTGCCCGGATTCGATCTGAAGCCACGGTGGTGGTGTTTGACCCTCAAAGTGATCATCTGCCCGCCTCTTGGGAAGGGTTTTTGGCAGGATTCGATCTCAAGCCACGGTGGTGGTGTTTGACCCTCTTAGTGATCATATTCCCGCCTCCTGGGAAGGGTTTTTGCCCGGATTCGATCTGAAGCCACGGTGGTGGGGTTTGACCCTCCTAGTGATCATCTGCCCGCCTCCTGGGAAGGGTTTTTGCCCGGATTCGATCTGAAGGCACGGTGGTGGGGTTTGACCCTCTTAGTGATCCTCTTCCCGCCTCTTGGGAAGGGTTTTTGCCCGGATTCGATCTCAAGCCACGGTGGAGGGGTTTGACCCTCTTAGTGATCCTCTTCCCGCCTCTTGGGAAGGGTTTTTGCCCGGATTCGATCTCAAGCCACGGTGGTGGAGTTTGACCCTCTTAGTGATAATCTTCCCGCCTCCTGGGAAGGGTTTTTGCCCGGATTTGATTTCAGGTCACGGTGGTGGTGTTTGACCCGCCAAGTGATCATCTTCCCACCTCTTGGGAAGGGTTTTTTTTTTTTGGCCCGGATTCGATCTGAAGCCACGGTGGTGGTGTTTGACCCTCCTAGTGATCATCTCCCCGCCTCTTGGGAAGGGTTTTTGCCCGGATTCGATCTGAAGCCATGGTGGTGGTGTTTGACTCTCCAAGTGATCATCTGCCCGCCTCCTGGGAAGGGTTTTTGCCCGGATTCGATCTGAAGCCACTGTGGTGGTGTTTGACCCTCCTAGTGATCATGTTCCCGCCTCTTGGGAAGGGGTTTGGCCCGGATTCGATCTCAAGCCACGGTGGTGGTGTTTGACCCTCCTAGTGATTCTCTCCCCGCCTCTTGGGAAGGATTTTTGCCCGGATTCGATCTGAAGCCATGATGGTGGTGTTTGAACCTCCTAGTGATCACCTCCCCGCTTCCTGGGAAGGGTTTTTGCCCGGATTCGATCTATAGCCACGGTGGTGGTGTTTGACCCTCCTAGTGATCATCTTCCCGCCTCCTGGGAAAGATTTTTGCCCGGATTCGATCTCAGCCCACGGTGGTGGGACTTGACCCTCCTAGTGCTCATCTGCCGGCCTCCTGGGAGGCGTCTTTGCCCGGATTTGATCTGAAGCCACGGTGGTGGTGTTTGACCCGCCTAGTGATCGTCTGCCCGCCTCCTGGGAAGGGTTTTTGCCCGGATTCGATTTCAAGTCGCGGTGGTGGTGTTTGACCGTCCTAGTGATCGTCTCCCCTCCTCCTGGGAAGGGTTTTTGACCGGATTCGATCTCAAGCCACGGTGGTGGTTCTTAACCCTCCTAGTTATCATCTTCCCGCCTCCTGGGAAGAGTTTTTGCCCGGATTCGATCTCAAGCCACGGTGGTGGTGCTTAACCCTCCTAGTGATCATCTTCCCGCCTCCTGGGAAGAGTTTTTGCCCGGATTCGATCTCAGGCCACGGTGGTGGTGCTTGACCCTCCTAGTGATCATCTTCCCGCCTCCTGGGAAGGGTTTTTACCCGGATTCGATCTCAAGCCACGGTGGTGGTGTTTGGCCCTCAAAGTGATCATCTTCCGGCCTCTTGGGAAGGGTTTTTGGGCGGATTCGATCTCAAGCCACGGTGGTGGTGTTTGACCCTCCAAGTGATCGTCGTCCCGCCTCCTGGGATGAGTTTTTGCCCGGATTCGATCTGAAGCCACGGTGGTGGTGTTTGACCCTCCTAGCGATCATCTCCCCGCCTCCTGGGAAGGGTTTTTGCCCGGATTCGATATCAGGCCACGGTGGTGGTGCTTGACCCTCCTAGTGATCAACTTCCCGCCTCCTGGGAAGGGTTTTTGCCCGGATTCGATCTATAGCCACGGTGGTGGTGTTTGACCCTCCTAGTGATCGTCTTCCCGCCTCCTGGGAAGGGTTTTTGCCCGGATTCGATCTGAAGCCACGGTGGTGGTGTTTGACCCTCAAAGTGATCATCTGCCCGCCTCTTGGGAAGGGTTTTTGGCCGGATTCGATCTCAAGCCACGGTGGTGGTGTTTGACCCTCTTAGTGATCATATTCCCGCCTCCTGGGAAGGCTTTTTGCCCGGATTCGATCTGAAGCCACTGTGGTGGTGTTTGACCCTCCTAGTGATCATGTTCCCGCCTCTTGGGAAGGGGTTTGGCCCGGATTCGATCTCAAGCCACGGTGGTGGTGTTTGACCCGCCTAGTGATCGTCTGCCCGCCTCCTGGGAAGGGTTTTTTGCCTGGATTCGATTTCAAGTCGCGGTGGTGGTGTTTGACCGTCCTAGTGATCATCTCCCCTCCTCCTGGGAAGGGTTTTTGCCCGGATTCGATCTCAGCCCACGGTGGTGGCGTTTGACCCTCAAAGTGATCCTCTTCCCGCCTCTTGGGAAGGGTGTTTGCCCGGATTCGATGTCAAGCCACGGTGGTGGTGCTTAACCCTCCTAGTGATCATCTTCCCGCCTCCTGGGAAGAGTTTTTGCCCGGACTCGATCTCAAGCCACGGTGGTGGTGCTTAACCCTCCTAGTGATCGTCTTCCCGCCTCCTGGGAAGAGTTTTTGCCCGGATTCGATCTCAGGCCACGCCCTCCTAGTGATCATCTTCCCGCCTCCTGGGAAGGGTTTTTGCCCGGATTCAATCTCAGCCCACGGTGGTGGGGCTTGACCCTCCTAGTGCTCATCTGCCGGCCTCCTGGGAGGCGTCTTTGCCCGGATTTGATCTGAAGCCACGGTGGTGGTGTTTGACCTTCCTAGTGATCGTCTTCCCGCCTCCTGGGAAGGGTTTTTGCCCGGATTCGATTTCAAGTCACGGTGGTGGTGTTTGACCCGCCTAATGATCGTCTGCCCGCCTCCTGGGAAGGGTTTTTGCCCGGATTCGATCTCAGCCCACGGTGGTGGCGTTTGACCCTCAAAGTGATCCTCTTCCCGCCTCTTGGGAAGGGTTTTTGACCGGATTCGATCTCAAGCCACGGTGGTGGTGCTTAACCCTCCTAGTTATCATCTTCCCGCCTCCTGGGAAGAGTTTTTGCCTGGATTCGATCTCAAGCCACGGTGGTGGTGCTTAACCCTCCTAGTGATCATCTTCCCGCCTCCTGGGAAGAGTTTTTGCCCGGATTCGATCTCAGGCCACGGTGGTGGTGCTTGACCCTCCTAGTGATCATCTTCCCGCCTCCTGGGAAGGGTTTTTACCCGGATTCGATCTCAAGCCACGGTGGTGGTGTTTGGCCCTCAAAGTGATCATCTTCCCGCCTCTTGGGAAGGGTTTTTGGGCGGATTCGATCTCAAGCCACGGTGGTGGTGTTTGACCCTCCAAGTGATCGTCGTCCCGCCTCCTGGAAAGAGTTTTTGCCCGGATTCGATCTGAAGCCACGGTGGTGGTGTTTGACCCTCCTAGCGATCATCTCCCCGCCTCCTGGGAAGGGTTTTTGCCCGGATTCGATATCAGGCCACGGTGGTGGTGCTTGACCCTCCTAGTGATCAACTTCCCGCCTCCTGGGAAGGGTTTTTGCCCGGATTCGATCTATAGCCACGGTGGTGGTGTTTGACCCTCCTAGTGATCGTCTTCCCGCCACCTGGGAAGGGTTTTTGCCCGGATTCGATCTGAAGCCACGGTGGTGGTGTTTGACCCTCAAAGTGATCATCTGCCCGCCTCTTGGGAAGGGTTTTTGGCAGGATTCGATCTCAAGCCACGGTGGTGGTGTTTGACCCTCTTAGTGATCATATATTCCCGCCTCCTGGGAAGGGTTTTTGCCCGGATTCGATCTGAAGCCACGGTGGTGGGGTTTGACCCTCCTAGTGATCATCTGCCCGCCTCCTGGGAAGGGTTTTTGCCCGGATTCGATCTGAAGGCACGGTGGTGGGGTTTGACCCTCTTAGTGATCCTCTTCCCGCCTCTTGGGAAGGGTTTTTGCCCGGATTCGATCTCAAGCCACGGTGGAGGGGTTTGACCCTCTTAGTGATCCTCTTCCCGCCTCTTGGGAAGGGTTTTTGCCCGGATTCGATCTCAAGCCACGGTGGTGGAGTTTGACCCTCTTAGTGATAATTTTCCCGCCTCCTGGGTAGGGTTTTTGCCCGGATTTGATTTCAGGTCACGGTGGTGGTGTTTGACCCGCCAAGTGATCATCTTCCCACCTCTTGGGAAGGGTTTTTTTTTTGGCCCGGATTCGATCTGAAGCCACGGTGGTGGTGTTTGACCCTCCTAGTGATCATCTCCCCGCCTCTTGGGAAGGGTTTTTGCCCGGATTCGATCTGAAGCCATGGTGGTGGTGTTTGACTCTCCAAGTGATCATCTGCCCGCCTCCTGGGAAGGGTTTTTGCCCGGATTCGATCTGAAGCCACTGTGGTGGTGTTTGACCCTCCTAGTGATCATGTTCCCGCCTCTTGGGAAGGGGTTTGGCCCGGATTCGATCTCAAGCCACGGTGGTGGTGTTTGACCCTCCTAGTGATTCTCTCCCCGCCTCTTGGGAAGGATTTTTGCCCGGATTCGATCTGAAGCCATGATGGTGGTGTTTGAACCTCCTAGTGATCACCTCCCCGCTTCCTGGGAAGGGTTTTTGCCCGGATTCGATCTATAGCCACGGTGGTGGTGTTTGACCCTCCTAGTGATCATCTTCCCGCCTCCTGGGAAAGATTTTTGCCCGGATTCGATCTCAGCCCACGGTGGTGGGACTTGACCCTCCTAGTGCTCATCTGCCGGCCTCCTGGGAGGCGTCTTTGCCCGGATTTGATCTGAAGCCACGGTGGTGGTGTTTGACCTTCCTAGTGATCGTCTTCCCGCCTCCTGGGAAGGGTTTTTGCCCGGATTCGATTTCAAGTCACGGTGGTGGTGTTTGACCCGCCTAGTGATCGTCTGCCCGCCTCCTGGGAAGGGTTTTTGCCCGGATTCGATTTCAAGTCGCGGTGGTGGTGTTTGACCGTCCTAGTGATCATCTCCCCTCCTCCTGGGAAGGGTTTTTGCCCGGATTCGATCTCAGCCCACGGTGGTGGCGTTTGACCCTCAAAGTGATCCTCTTCCCGCCTCTTGGGAAGGGTTTTTGACCGGATTCGATCTCAGGCCACGGTGGTGGTGCTTGACCCTCCTAGTGATCATCTTCCCGCCTCCTGGGAAGGGTTTTTACCCGGATTCGATCTCAAGCCACGGTGGTGGTGTTTGGCCCTCAAAGTGATCATCTTCCCGCCTCTTGGGAAGGGTTTTTGGGCGGATTCGATCTCAAGCCACGGTGGTGGTGTTTGACCCTCCAAGTGATCGTCGTCCCGCCTCCTGGAAAGAGTTTTTGCCCGGATTCGATCTGAAGCCACGGTGGTGGTGTTTGACCCTCCTAGCGATCATCTCCCCGCCTCCTGGGAAGGGTTTTTGCCCGGATTCGATATCAGGCCACGGTGGTGGTGCTTGACCCTCCTAGTGATCAACTTCCCGCCTCCTGGGAAGGGTTTTTTGCCCGGATTCGATCTATAGCCACGGTGGTGGTGTTTGACCCTCCTAGTGATCGTCTTCCCGCCACCTGGGAAGGGTTTTTGCCCGGATTCGATCTGAAGCCACGGTGGTGGTGTTTGACCCTCAAAGTGATCATCTGCCCGCCTCTTGGGAAGGGTTTTTGGCAGGATTCGATCTCAAGCCACGGTGGTGGTGTTTGACCCTCTTAGTGATCATATTCCCGCCTCCTGGGAAGGGTTTTTGCCCGGATTCGATCTGAAGCCACGGTGGTGGGGTTTGACCCTCCTAGTGATCATCTGCCCGCCTCCTGGGAAGGGTTTTTGCCCGGATTCGATCTGAAGGCACGGTGGTGGGGTTTGACCCTCTTAGTGATCCTCTTCCCGCCTCTTGGGAAGGGTTTTTGCCCGGATTCGATCTCAAGCCACGGTGGAGGGGTTTGACCCTCTTAGTGATCCTCTTCCCGCCTCTTGGGAAGGGTTTTTGCCCGGATTCGATCTCAAGCCACGGTGGTGGAGTTTGACCCTCTTAGTGATAATCTTCCCGCCTCCTGGGAAGGGTTTTTGCCCGGATTTGATTTCAGGTCACGGTGGTGGTGTTTGACCCGCCAAGTGATCATCTTCCCACCTCTTGGGAAGGGTTTTTTTTTTTGGCCCGGATTCGATCTGAAGCCACGGTGGTGGTGTTTGACCCTCCTAGTGATCATCTCCCCGCCTCTTGGGAAGGGTTTTTGCCCGGATTCGATCTGAAGCCATGGTGGTGGTGTTTGACTCTCCAAGTGATCATCTGCCCGCCTCCTGGGAAGGGTTTTTGCCCGGATTCGATCTGAAGCCACTGTGGTGGTGTTTGACCCTCCTAGTGATCATGTTCCCGCCTCTTGGGAAGGGGTTTGGCCCGGATTCGATCTCAAGCCACGGTGGTGGTGTTTGACCCTCCTAGTGATTCTCTCCCCGCCTCTTGGGAAGGATTTTTGCCCGGATTCGATCTGAAGCCATGATGGTGGTGTTTGAACCTCCTAGTGATCACCTCCCCGCTTCCTGGGAAGGGTTTTTGCCCGGATTCGATCTATAGCCACGGTGGTGGTGTTTGACCCTCCTAGTGATCATCTTCCCGCCTCCTGGGAAAGATTTTTGCCCGGATTCGATCTCAGCCCACGGTGGTGGGACTTGACCCTCCTAGTGCTCATCTGCCGGCCTCCTGGGAGGCGTCTTTGCCCGGATTTGATCTGAAGCCACGGTGGTGGTGTTTGACCTTCCTAGTGATCGTCTTCCCGCCTCCTGGGAAGGGTTTTTGCCCGGATTCGATTTCAAGTCACGGTGGTGGTGTTTGACCCGCCTAGTGATCGTCTGCCCGCCTCCTGGGAAGGGTTTTTGCCCGGATTCGATTTCAAGTCGCGGTGGTGGTGTTTGACCGTCCTAGTGATCATCTCCCCTCCTCCTGGGAAGGGTTTTTGCCCGGATTCGATCTCAGCCCACGGTGGTGGCGTTTGACCCTCAAAGTGATCCTCTTCCCGCCTCTTGGGAAGGGTTTTTGACCGGATTCGATCTCAAGCCACGGTGGTGGTGCTTAACCCTCCTAGTTATCATCTTCCCGCCTCCTGGGAAGAGTTTTTGCCCGGATTCGATCTCAAGCCACGGTGGTGGTGCTTAACCCTCCTAGTGATCATCTTCCCGCCTCCTGGGAAGAGTTTTTGCCCGGATTCGATCTCAGGCCACGGTGGTGGTGTTTGACCCTCCTAGCGATCATCTCCCCGCCTCCTGGGAAGGGTTTTTGCCCGGATTCGATATCAGGCCACGGTGGTGGTGCTTAACCCTCCTAGTGATCAACTTCCCGCCTCTTGGGAAGGGTTTTTGCCCGGATTCGATCTGAAGCCATGGTGGTGGTGTTTGACTCTCCAAGTGATCATCTGTCCGCCTCCTGGGAAGGGTTTTTGCCCGGATTCGATCTGAAGCCACTGTGGTGGTGTTTGACCCTCCTAGTGATCATCTTCCCGCCTCTTGGGAAGGGGTTTGGCTCGGATTCGATCTCAAGCCACGGTGGTGGTGTTTGACCCTCCTAGTGATTCTCTCCCCGCCTCTTGGGAAGGATTTTTGCCCGGATTCGATCTGAAGCCATGATGGTGGTGTTTGAACCTCCTAGTGATCACCTCCCCGCTTCCTGGGAAGGGTTTTTGCCCGGATTCGATCTATAGCCACGGTGGTGGTGTTTGACCTTCCTAGTGATCGTCTTCCCGCCTCCTGGGAAGGGTTTTTTCCCGGATTCGATTTCAAGTCACGGTGGTGGTGTTTGACCCGCCTAGTGATCGTCTGCCTGCCTCCTGGGAAGGGTTTTTGCCCGGATTCGATTTCAAGTCGCGGTGGTGGTGTTTGACCGTCCTAGTGATCATCTCCCCTCCTCCTGGGAAGGGTTTTTGCCCGGATTCGATCTCAGCCCACGGTGGTGGCGTTTGACCCTCAAAGTGATCCTCTTCCCGCCTCTTGGGAAGGTTTTTTGGGCGGATTCGATCTCAAGCCACGGTGGTGGTGTTTGACCCTCCAAGTGATCGTCGTCCCGCCTCCTGGGAAGAGTTTTTGCCCGGATTCGATCTGAAGCCACGGTGGTGGTGTTTGACCCTCCTAGCGATCATCTCCCCGCCTCCTGGGAAGGGTTTTTGCCCGGATTCGATATCAGGCCACGGTGGTTGTGCTTGACCCTCCTAGTGATCAACTTCCCGCCTCCTGGGAAGGGTTTTTGCCCGGATTCGATCTATAGCCACGGTGGTGGTGTTTGACCCTCCTAGTGATCGTCTTCCCGCCTCCTGGGAAGGGTTTTTGCCCGGATTCGATCTGAAGCCACGGTGGTGGTGTTTGACCCTCAAAGTGATCATCTGCCCGCCTCTTGGGAAGGGTTTTTTGGCCGGATTCGATCTCAAGCCACGGTGGTGGTGTTTGACCCTCTTAGTGATCATATTCCCGCCTCCTGGGAAGGGTTTTTGCCCGGATTCGATCTGAAGCCACGGTGGTGGGGTTTGACCCTCCTAGTGATCATCTGCCCGCCTCCTGGGAAGGGTTTTTGCCCGGATTCGATCTGAAGGCACGGTGGTGGGGTTTGACCCTCTTAGTGATCCTCTTCCCGCCTCTTGGGAAGGGTTTTTGTCCGGATTCGATCTCAAGCCACGGTGGAGGGGTTTGACCCTCTTAGTGATCCTCTTCCCGCCTCTTGGGAAGGGTTTTTGCCCGGATTCGATCTCAAGCCACGGTGGTGGGGTTTGACCCTCTTAGTGATCATCTTCCCGCCTCCTGGGAAGGGTTTTTGCCCGGATTCGATTTCAGGTCACGGTGGTGGTGTTTGACCCGCCAAGTGATCATCTTCCCACCTCTTGGGAAGGGTTTTTTTTTTGGCCCGGATTCGATCTGAAACCACGGTGGTGGTGTTTGACCCTCCTAGTGATCATCTCCCCGCCTCTTGGGAAGGGTTTTTGCCCGGATTCGATCTGAAGCCATGGTGGTGGTGTTTGACTCTCCAAGTGATCATCTGCCCGCCTCCTGGGAAGAGTTTTTGCCCGGATTCGATCTGAAGCCACTGTGGTGGTGTTTGACCCTCCTAGTGATCATGTTCCCGCCTCCTGGGAAGGGGTTTGGCCCGGATTCGATCTCAAGCCACGGTGGTGGTGTTTGACCCTCCTAGTGATTCTCTCCCCGCCTCTTGGGAAGGATTTTTGCCCGGATTCGATCTGAAGCCATGATGGTGGTGTTTGAACCTCCTAGTGATCACCTCCCCGCTTCCTGGGAAGGGTTTTTGCCCGGATTCGATCTATAGCCACGGTGGTGGTGTTTGACCCTCCTAGTGATCATCTTCCCGCCTCCTGGGAAGGGTTTTTGCCCGGATTCGATCTCAAGTCACGGTGGTGATGTTTGACCCTCAAAGTGATCATCTTCCCGCCTCCTGGGAAGGGTATTTGCCCGGATTCGATCTGAAGGCACGGTGGTGGGGGTTTGACCCTCTTAGTGATCATCTTCCCGCCTCCTGGGAAGGCTTTTTGCCCGGATTCGATCTGAAGCCACGGTGGTGGGGTTTGACCCTCATAGTGATCCTCTTCCCGCCTCTTGGGAAGGGTTTTTGCCCGGATTCGATCTCAAGCCACGGTGGAGGGGTTTGACCCTCATAGTGATCCTCTTCCCGCCTCTTGGGAAGGGTTTTTGCCCGGATTCGATCTCAAGCCACGGTGGTGGGGTTTGACCCTCTTAGTGATCATCTTCCCGCCTCCTGGGAAGGGTTTTTGCCCGGATTCGATTTCAGGTCACGGTGGTGAGGTTTCACCCTCTTAGTGATCCTCTTCCCGCCTCTTGGGAAGGGTTTTTGCCCGGATTCGATCTCAAGCCACGGTGGTGGGGTTTGACCCTCTTAGTGATCATCTTCCCGCCTCCTGGGAAGGGTTTTTGCCCGGATTCGATCTCAAGCCACGGTGGTGGTGTTTGACCCTCCAAGTGATCATCTTCCCGCTTCCTGGGAAGGGTTTTTGCCCGGATTCAATTTCAGGTCACGGTGGTGGTGTTTGACCCGCCAAGTGATCATCTTCCCAACTCTTGGGAAGTTTTTTTTTTGCCCGGATTCGATCTGAAGGTGGTGTTTGACCCTCCTAGTGATCATGTTCCCGCCTCTTGGGAAGGGGTTTGGCCCGGATTCAATCTCAAGCCACGGTGGTGGTGTTTGAACCTCCTAGTGATTCTCTCCCCGCCTCTTGGGAAGGATTTTTGCCCGGATTCGATCTGAAGCCATGATGGTGGTGTTTGAACCTCCTAGTGATCACCTCCCCGCTTCCTGGGAAGGGTTTTTGCCCGGATTCGATCTATAGCTACGGTGGTGGTGTTTGACCCTCCTAGTGATCATCTTCCCGCCTCCTGGGAAGGGTTTTTGCCCGGATTCGATTTCAAGTCGTGGTGGTGGTGTTTGACCGTCCTAGTGATCATCTCCCCTCCTCCTGGGAAGGGTTTTTGCCCGGATTCGATCCCAGCCCACGGTGGTGGCGTTTGACCCTCAAAGTGATCCTCTTCCCGCCTCTTGGGAAGGGTTTTTGACCGGATTCGATCTCAAGCCACGGTGGTGGTGCTTAACCCTCCTAGTTATCATCTTCCCGCTTCCTGGGAAGAGTTTTTGCCCGGATTCGATCTCAAGCCCCGGTGGTGGTGCTTAACCCTCCTAGTGATCATCTTCCCGCCTCCTGGGAAGAGTTTTTGCCCGGATTCGATCTCAGGCCACGGTGGTGGTGCTTGACCCTCCTAGTGATCATCTTCCCGCCTCCTGGGAAGGGTTTTTACCCGGATTCGATCTCAAGCCACGGTGGTGGTGTTTGGCCCTCAAAGTGATCATCTTCCCGCCTCTTGGGAAGGGTTTTTGGGCGGATTCGATCTCAAGCCACGGTGGTGGTGTTTGACCCTCCAAGTGATCGTCGTCCCGCCTCCTGGGAAGAGTTTTTGCCCGGATTCGATCTGAAGCCACGGTGGTGGTGTTTGACCCTCCTAGCGATCATCTCCCCGCCTCCTGGGAAGGGTTTTTGCCCGGATTCGATATCAGGCCACGGTGGTGGTGCTTGACCCTCCTAGTGATCAACTTCCCGCCTCCTGGGAAGGGTTTTTGCCCGGATTCGATCTATAGCCACGGTGGTGGTGTTTGACCCTCCTAGTGATCGTCTTCCCGCCTCCTGGGAAGGGTTTTTGCCCGGATTCGACCTGAAGCCACGGTGGTGGTGTTTGACCCTCAAAGTGATCATCTGCCCGCCTCTTGGGAAGGGTTTTAGGCCGGATTCGATCTCAAGCCACGGTGGTGGTGTTTGACCCTCTTAGTGATCATATTCCCGCCTCCTGGGAAGGGTTTTTGCCCGGATTCGATCTAAAGCCACGGTGGTGGGGTTTGACCCTCCTAGTGATCATCTGCCCGCCTCCTGGGAAGGGTTTTTGCCCGGATTCGATCTGAAGGCACGGTGGTGGGGTTTGACCCTCTTAGTGATCCTCTTCCCGCCTCTTGGGAAGGGTTTTTGCCCAGATTCGATCTCAAGCCACGGTGGAGGGGTTTGACCCTCTTAGTGATCCTCTTCCCGCCTCTTGGGAAGGGTTTTTGCCCGGATTCGATCTCAAGCCACGGTGGTGGGGTTTGACCCTCATAGTGATCATCTTCCCGCCTCCTGGGAAGGGTTTTTGCCCGGATTCGATTTCAGGTCACGGTGGTGGTGTTTGACCCGCCAAGTGATCATCTTCCCACCTCTTGGGAAGGGTTTTTTTTTTTTGGCCCGGATTCGATCTGAAGCCACGGTGGTGGTGTTTGTCCCTCCTAGTGATCATCTCCCCGCCTCTTGGGAAGGGTTTTTGCCCGGATTCGATCTGAAGCCATGGTGGTGGTGTTTGACTCTCCAAGTGATCATCTGCCCGCCTCCTGGGAAGGGTTTTTGCCCGGATTCGATCTGAAGCCACTGTGGTGGTGTTTGACCCTCCTAGTGATCATGTTCCCGCCTCTTGGGAAGGGGTTTGGCCCGGATTCGATCTCAAGCCACGGTGGTGGTGTTTGACCCTCCTAGTGATTCTCTCCCCGCCTCTTGGGAAGGATTTTTGCCCGGATTCGATCTGAAGCCATGATGGTGGTGTTTGAACCTCCTAGTGATCACCTCCCCGCTTCCTGGGAAGGGTTTTTGCCCGGATTCGATCTATAGCCACGGTGGTGGTGTTTGACCCTCCTAGTGATCATCTTCCCGCCTCCTGGGAAGGGTTTTTGCCCGGATTCGATCTCAGCCCACGGTGGTGGGGCTTGACCCTCCTAGTGCTAATCTGCCGGCCTCCTGGGAGGCGTCTTTGCCCGGATTTGATCTGAAGCCACGGTGGTGGTGTTTGACCTTCATAGTGATCGTCTTCCCGCCTCCTGGGAAGGGTTTTTGCCCGGATTCGATTTCAAGTCACGGTGGTGGTGTTTGACCCGCCTAGTGATCGTCTGCCCGCCTCCTGGGAAGGGTTTTTGCCCGGATTCGATTTCAAGTCGCGGTGGTGGTGTTTGACCGTCCTAGTGATCATCTCCCCTCCTCCTGGGAAGGGTTTTTGCCCGGATTCGATCTCAGCCCACGGTGGTGGCGTTTGACCCTCAAAGTGATCCTCTTCCCGCCTCTTGGGAAGGGTTTTTGACCGGATTCGATCTCAAGCCACGGTGGTGGTGCTTAACCCTCCTAGTGATCATCTTCCCGCCTCCTGGGAAGAGTTTTTGCCCGGATTCGATCTCAGGCCACGGTGGTGGTGCTTGACCCTCCTAGTGATCATCTTCCCGCCTCCTGGGAAGGTTTTTACCCGGATTCGATCTCAAGCCACGGTGGTGGTGTTTGGCCCTCAAAGTGATCATCTTCCCGCCTCTTGGGAAGGGTTTTTGGGCGGATTCGATCTCAAGCCACGGTGGTGGTGTTTGACCCTCCAAGTGATCGTCGTCCCGCCTCCTGGGAAGAGTTTTTGCCCGGATTCGATCTGAAGCCACGGTGGTGGTGTTTGACCCTCCTAGCGATCATCTCCCCGCCTCCTGGGAAGGGTTTTTGCCCGGATTCGATATCAGGCCACGGTGGTGGTGCTTGACCCTCCTAGTGATCAACTTCCCGCCTCTTGGAAAGGGTTTTTGCCCGGATTCGATCTGAAGCCATGGTGGTGGTGTTTGACTCTCCAAGTGATCATCTGTCCGCCTCCTGGGAAGGGTTTTTGCCCGGATTCGATCTGAAGCCACTGTGGTGGTGTTTGACCCTCCTAGTGATCATGTTCCCGCCTCTTGGGAAGGGGTTTGGCCCGGATTCGATCTCAAGCCACGGTGGTGGTGTTTGACGCTCCTAGTGATTCTCTCCCCGCCTCATGGGAAGGATTTTTGCCCGGATTCGATCTGAAGCCATGATGGTGGTGTTTGAACCTCCTAGTGATCACCTCCCCGCTTCCTGGGAAGGGTTTTTGCCCGGATTCGATCTATAGCCACGGTGGTGGTGTTTGACCTTCCTAGTGATCGTCTTCCCGCCTCCTGGGAAGGGTTTTTGCCCGGATTCGATTTCAAGTCACGGTGGTGGTGTTTGACCCGCCTAGTGATCATGTTCCCGCCTCTTGGGAAGGGGTTTGGCCCGGATTCAATCTCAAGCCACGGTGGTGGTGTTTGAACCTCCTAGTGATTCTCTCCCCGCCTCTTGGGAAGGATTTTTGCCCGGATTCGATCTGAAGCCATGATGGTGGTGTTTGAACCTCCTAGTGATCACCTCCCCGCTTCCTGGGAAGGGTTTTTGCCCGGATTCGATCTATAGCTACGGTGGTGGTGTTTGACCCTCCTAGTGATCATCTTCCCGCCTCCTGGGAAGGGTTTTTGCCCGGATTCGATTTCAAGTCGTGGTGGTGGTGTTTGACCGTCCTAGTGATCATCTCCCCTCCTCCTGGGAAGGGTTTTTGCCCGGATTCGATCTCAGCCCACGGTGGTGGCGTTTGACCCTCAAAGTGATCCTCTTCCCGCCTCTTGGGAAGGGTTTTTGACCGGATTCGATCTCAAGCCACGGTGGTGGTGCTTAACCCTCCTAGTTATCATCTTCCCGCTTCCTGGGAAGAGTTTTTGCCCGGATTCGATCTCAAGCCCCGGTGGTGGTGCTTAACCCTCCTAGTGATCATCTTCCCGCCTCCTGGGAAGAGTTTTTGCCCGGATTCGATCTCAGGCCACGGTGGTGGTGCTTGACCCTCCTAGTGATCATCTTCCCGCCTCCTGGGAAGGGTTTTTACCCGGATTCGATCTCAAGCCACGGTGGTGGTGTTTGGCCCTCAAAGTGATCATCTTCCCGCCTCTTGGGAAGGGTTTTTGGGCGGATTCGATCTCAAGCCACGGTGGTGGTGTTTGACCCTCCAAGTGATCGTCGTCCCGCCTCCTGGGAAGAGTTTTTGCCCGGATTCGATCTGAAGCCACGGTGGTGGTGTTTGACCCTCCTAGCGATCATCTCCCCGCCTCCTGGGAAGGGTTTTTGCCCGGATTCGATATCAGGCCACGGTGGTGGTGCTTGACCCTCCTAGTGATCAACTTCCCGCCTCCTGGGAAGGGTTTTTGCCCGGATTCGATCTATAGCCACGGTGGTGGTGTTTGACCCTCCTAGTGATCGTCTTCCCGCCTCCTGGGAAGGGTTTTTGCCCGGATTCGACCTGAAGCCACGGTGGTGGTGTTTGACCCTCAAAGTGATCATCTGCCCGCCTCTTGGGAAGGGTTTTAGGCCGGATTCGATCTCAAGCCACGGTGGTGGTGTTTGACCCTCTTAGTGATCATATTCCCGCCTCCTGGGAAGGGTTTTTGCCCGGATTCGATCTAAAGCCACGGTGGTGGGGTTTGACCCTCCTAGTGATCATCTGCCCGCCTCCTGGGAAGGGTTTTTGCCCGGATTCGATCTGAAGGCACGGTGGTGGGGTTTGACCCTCTTAGTGATCCTCTTCCCGCCTCTTGGGAAGGGTTTTTGCCCAGATTCGATCTCAAGCCACGGTGGAGGGGTTTGACCCTCTTAGTGATCCTCTTCCCGCCTCTTGGGAAGGGTTTTTGCCCGGATTCGATCACTTGGAGAGTCAAACACCACCTTCAGATCGAATCCGGGCAAAAAAAAAACTTCCCAAGAGTTGGGAAGATGATCACTTGGCGGGTCAAACACCACCACCATGACCTGAAATTGAATCCGGGCAAAAACCCTTCCCAGGAAGCGGGAAGATGATCACTTGGAGGGTCAAACACCACCACCGTGGCTTGAGATCGAATCCGGGCAAAAACCCTTCCCAGGAGGCGGGAAGATGATCACTAAGAGGGTCAAACCCCACCACCGTGGCTTGAGATCGAATCCGGGCAAAAACCCTTCCCAAGAGGCGGGAAGAGGATCACTAAGAGGGTCAAACCCCACCACCGTGGCTTCAGATCGAATCCGGGCAAAAAGCCTTCCCAGGAGGCGGGAAGATGATCACTAAGAGGGTCAAACCCCCACCACCGTGCCTTCAGATCGAATCCGGGCAAATACCCTTCCCAGGAGGCGGGAAGATGATCACTCTGAGGGTCAAACATCACCACCGTGACTTGAGATCTAATCCGGGCAAAAACCCTTCCCAGGAGGCGGGAAGATGATCACTAGGAGGGTCAAACACCACCACCGTGGCTATAGATCGAATCCGAGCAAAAACCCTTCCCAGGAAGCGGGGAGGTGATCACTAGGAGGTTCAAACACCACGATAATGGCTTCAGATCGAATCCGGGAAAAAATCCTTCCCAGAGGCGGGGAGAGAATCACTAGGAGTGTCAAACACCACCACCGTGGCTTGAGATCGAATCCGGGCCAAACCCCTTCCCAAGAGGCGGGAACATGATCACTAGGAGGGTCAAACACCACCACAGTGGCTTCAGATCGAATCCGGGCAAAAACCCTTCCCAGGAGGCGGGCAGATGATCACTTGGAGAGTCAAACACCACCACCATGGCTTCAGATCGAATCCGGGCAAAAACCCTTCCCAAGAGGCGGGGACTTGAGATCTAATCCGGGCAAAAACCCTTCCCAGGAGGCGGGAAGATGATCACTAGGAGGGTCAAACACCACCACCGTGGCTATAGATCGAATCCGAGCAAAAACCCTTCCCAGGAAGCGGGGAGGTGATCACTAGGAGGTTCAAACACCACGATAATGGCTTCAGATCGAATCCGGGAAAAAATCCTTCCCAGAGGCGGGGAGAGAATCACTAGGAGTGTCAAACACCACCACCGTGGCTTGAGATCGAATCCGGGCCAAACCCCTTCCCAAGAGGCGGGAACATGATCACTAGGAGGGTCAAACACCACCACAGTGGCTTCAGATCGAATCCGGGCAAAAACCCTTCCCAGGAGGCGGGCAGATGATCACTTGGAGAGTCAAACACCACCACCATGGCTTCAGATCGAATCCGGGCAAAAACCCTTCCCAAGAGGCGGGGAGATGATCACTAGGAGGGTCAAACACCACCACCGTGGCTTCAGATCGAATCCGGGCCAAAAAAAAAAAAAAACCTTCCCAAGAGGTGGGAAGATGATCACTTGGCGGGTCAAACACCTCCACCGTGACCTGAAATCGAATCCGGGCAAAAACCCTTCCCAGGAGGCGGGAAGATGATCACTAAGAGGGTCAAACCCCACCACCGTGGCTTGAGATCGAATCCGGGCAAAAACCCTTCCCAAGAGGCGGGAAGAGGATCACTAAGAGGGTCAAACCCCTCCACCGTGGCTTGAGATCGAATCCGGGCAAAAACCCTTCCCAAGAGGCGGGAAGAGGATCACTAAGAGGGTCAAACCCCACCACCGTGGCTTCAGATCGAATCCGGGCAAAAAGCCTTCCCAGGAGGCGGGAAGATGATCACTAAGAGGGTCAAACCCCCACCACCGTGCCTTCAGATCGAATCCGGGCAAATACCCTTCCCAGGAGGCGGGAAGATGATCACTTTGAGGGTCAAACATCACCACCGTGACTTGAGATCGAATCCGGGCAAAAACCCTTCCCAGGAGGCGGGAACATGATCACTAGGAGGGTCAAACACCACCACAGTGGCTTCAGATCGAATCCGGGCAAAAACCCTTCCCAGGAGGCGGGCAGATGATTACTTGGAGAGTCAAACACCACCACCATGGCTTCAGATCGAATCCGGGCAAAAACCCTTCCCAAGAGGTGGGGAGAGAATCACTAGGAGGGTTAAACACCACCACCGTGGCTTGAGATCGAATCCGGGCCAAACACCTTCGCAAGAGGCGGGAACATGATCACTAGGAGGGTCAAACACCACCAGCGTGACTTGAGATCGAATCCGGGCAAAAACCCTTCCCAGGAGGCGGGCAGATGATCACTTGGAGAGTCAAACACCACCACCATGGCTTCAGATCGAATCCGGGCAAAAACCCTTCCCAAGAGGCGGGGAGATGATCACTAGGAGGGTCAAACACCACCACCGTGGCTTCAGATCGAACCCGGGCCAAAAAAAAACCCTTCCCAAGAGGTGGGAAGATGATCACTTGGCGGGTCAAACACCACCACCGTGACCTGAAATCGAATCCGGGCAAAAACCCTTCCCAGGAGGCGGGAAGATGATCACTAAGAGGGTCAAACCCCACCACCGTGGCTTGAGATCGAATCCGGGCAAAAACCCTTCCCAAGAGGCGGGAAGAGGATCACTAAGAGGGTCAAACCCCTCCACCGTGGCTTGAGATCGAATCCGGGCAAAAACCCTTCCCAAGAGGCGGGAAGAGGATCACTATGAGGGTCAAACCCCACCACCGTGCCTTCAGATCGAATCCGGGCAAAAACCCTTCCCAGGAGGCGGGCAGATGATCACTAGGAGGGTCAAACCCCACCACCCTGGCTTCAGATCGAATCCGGGCAAAAACCCTTCCCAGGAGGCGGGAATATGATCACTAAGAGGGTCAAACACCACCACCGTGGCTTGAGATCGAATCCGGCCAAAAACCCTTCCCAAGAGGCGGGCAGATGATCACTTTGAGGGTCAAACACCACCACCCTGGCTTCAGATCGAATCCGGGCAAAAAACCCTTCCCAGGAGGCGGGAAGACGATCACTAGGAGGGTCAAACACCACCACCGTGGCTATAGATCGAATCCGGGCAAAAACCCTTCCCAGGAGGCGGGAAGTTGATCACTAGGAGGGTCAAGCACCACCACCGTGGCCTGATATCGAATCCGGGCAAAAACCCTTCCCAGGAGGCGGGGAGATGATCGCTAGGAGGGTCAAACACCACCACCGTGGCTTGAGATCGAATCCGCCCAAAAACCCTTCCCAAGAGGCGGGAAGATGATCACTTGGAGGGTCAAACACCACCACCGTGGCTTGAGATCGAATCCGGGTAAAAACCCTTCCCAGGAGGTGGGAAGATGATCACTAGGAGGGTCAAGCACCACCACCGTGGCCTGAGATCGAATCCGGGCAAAAACTCTTCCCAGGAGGCGGGAAGATGATCACTAGGAGGGTTAAGCACCACCACCGTGGCTTGAGATCGAATCCGGGCAAAAACTCTTCCCAGGAGGCGGGAAGATGATAACTAGGAGGGTTAAGCACCACCACCGTGGCTTGAGATCGAATCCGGTCAAAAACCCTTCCCAAGAGGCGGGAAGAGGATCACTTTGAGGGTCAAACGCCACCACCGTGGGCTGAGATCGAATCCGGGCAAAAACCCTTCCCAGACGGAGGGGAGATGATCACTAGGACGGTCAAACACCACCACCGCGACTTGAAATCGAATCCGGGCAAAAACCCTTCCCAGGAGGCTGGCAGACGATCACTAGGCGGGTCAAACACCACCACCGTGACTTGAAATCGAATCCGGGCAAAAACCCTTCCCAGGAGGCGGGAAGACGATCACTAGGAAGGTCAAACACCACCACCGTGGCTTCAGATCAAATCCGGGCAAAGACGCCTCCCAGGAGGCCGGCAGATGAGCACTAGGAGGGTCAAGCCCCACAACCGTGGGCTGAGATCGAATCCGGGCAAAAACTCTTCCCAGGAGGCGGGAAGATGATCACTAGGAGGGTTAAGCACCACCACCGTGGCTTGAGATCGAGTCCGGGCAAAAACTCTTCCCAGGAGGCGGGAAGGGGGGGTCAAACACACCCACCGTGGGTTGAGATCGAATCCGGGCAAAAGCCCTTCCCAGGAGGCGGGAAGATGATCACTTGGGGGGTCAAACACACCCACAGTGGGTTGAGATCGAATCCGGGCAAAACCCCTTCCCAGGAGGCGGGAAGACAATCACTAGGAAGGTCAAACACCACCACCGTGGCTTCAGATCAAATCCGGGCAAAGACGCCTCCCAGGAGGCCGGCAGATGAACACTAGGAGGGTCAAGCCCCACCACCGTGGGCTGAGATCGAATCCGGGCAAAAACCCTTCCCAGGAGGCGGGAAGATGATCACTAGGAGGGTCAAGCACCACCACCGTGGCCTGAGATCGAATCCGGCAAAAACTCTTCCCAGGAGGCGGGAAGATGATCACTAAGAGGGTCAAGCCCCACCACCGTGGGCTGAGATCGAATCCGGGCAAAAACCCTTCCCAGGAGGCGGGAAGATGATCACTAGGAGGGTCAAGCACCACCACCATGGCCTGAGATCGAATCCGGGCAAAAACTCTTCCCAGGAGGCGGGAAGATGATCACTAGGAGGGTTAAGCACCACCACCGTGGCTTGAGATCGAATCCGGGCACAAACTCTTCCCAGGAGGCGGGAAGATGATCACTAGGAGGGTTAAGCACCACCACCGTGGCTTGAGATCGAATCCGGGCAAAAACCCTTCCCAAGAGGCTGGAAGAGGATCACTCTGCGGGTCAAACGTCACCACCGTGGGTTGAGATCGAATCCGGGCAAAAAAACCCTTCCCAGGAGGCGGGAAGATGATCACTTGGGGGGGTCAAACACACCCACCGTGGGTTGAGATCGAATCCGGGCAAAAGCCCTTCCCAGGAGGCGGGAAGATGATCACTTGGGGGGTCAAACACACCCACCGTGGGTTGAGATCGAATCCGGGCAAAACCCCTTCCCAGGAGGCGGGAAGACAATCACTAGGAAGGTCAAACACCACCACCGTGGCTTCAGATCAAATCCGGGCAAAGACGCCTCCCAGGAGGCGGGCAGATGAACACTAGGAGGGTCAAGCCCCCACCACCGTGGGCTGAGATCGAATCCGGGCAAAAACCCTTCCCAGGAGGAGGGAAGATGATCACTAGGAGGGTCAAGCACCACCACCGTGGCCTGAGATCGAATCCGGCAAAAACTCTTCCCAGGAGGCGGGAAGATGATCACTAAGAGGGTCAAGCCCCACCACCGTGGGCTGAGATCGAATCCGGGCAAAAACCCTTCCCAGGAGGCGGGAAGATGATCACTAGGAGGGTTAAGCACCACCACCGTGGCTTGAGATCGAATCCGGGCAAAAACCCTTCCCAAGAGGCTGGAAGAGGATCACTCTGCGGGTCAAACGCCACCACCGTGGGTTGAGATCGAATCCGGGCAAAAAAAACCCTTCCCAGGAGGAGGGGAGATGATCGCTAGGACGGTCAAACACCACCACCGCGACTTGAAATCGAATCCGGGCAAAAACCCTTCCCAGGAGGCGGGCAGACGATCACTAGGCGGGTCAAACACCACCACCGTGACTTGAAATCGAATCCGGGCAAAAACCCTTCCCAGGAGGCAGGAAGACGATCACTAGGAAGGTCAAACACCACCACCGTGGCTTCAGGTCAAATCCGGGCAAAAAATCCTTCCCAGAAGACGGGAAGATGATCACTAAGAGGGTCAAGCCCCACCACCGTGCCTTCAGATCGAATCCAGGCAAAAACCCTTCCCAGGAAGCGGGAAGATGATCACTTTGAGGGTCAAACATCACCACCGTGACTTGAGATCGAGTCCGGGCAAAAACCCTTCCGAGGAGGCGGGAAGATGATCACTAAGAGGGTCAAACCCCACCACCATGGCTTCAGATCGAATCCGGGCAAAAACCCTTCCCAGGAGGCGGGAAGATGATCACTTGGAGGGTCAAACACACCAACCGTGGCTTGAGATCGAATCCGGGCAAAATCTCTTCCCATCACGGTGGTGATGTTTGACCCTCAAAGTTATCATCTTCCCGCCTCCTGGGTAGGGTTTTTGCCCGGATTCGATCTGAAGGCACGGTGGTGGGGTTTGACCCTCTTAGTGATCATCTGCCCGCATCTTAGGAAGGGGTTTTGGCCGGATTCGATCTCAAGCCACGGTGGTGGTGTTTGACCCGCTTAGTGATCATCTTCCCGCCTTCTGGGAAGGCTTTTTGCCCGGATTCGATCTGAAGCCACGGTGGTGGGGTTTGACCCTCTTAGTGATCCTCTTCCCGCCTCTTGGGAAGGGTTTTTGCCCGGGTTCGATCTCAAGCCACGGTGGAGGGGTTTGACCCTCTTAGTGATCCTCTTCCCGCCTCTTGGGAAGGGTTTTTGCCCGGATTCGATCTCAAGCCACGGTGGTGGGGTTTGACCCTCTTAGTGATCATCTTCCCGCCTCCTGGGAAGGGTTTTTGCCCGGATTCGATCTCAAGCCAGGGTGGTGGTGTTTGACCCTCCAAGTGATCATCTTCCCGCTTCCTGGGAAGGGTTTTTGCCCGGATTCGATTTCAGGTCACGGTGGTGGTGTTTGACCCGCCAAGTGATCATCTTCCCACCTCTTGGGAAGGTTTTTTTTTTTTTTTTTTTTTTTGCCCGGATTCGATCTGAAGCCACGGTGGTGGTGTTTGACCCTCCTAGTGATCATCTCCCCGCATCTAGGGAAGGGCTTTTGCCCGGATTCGATCTGAAGCCATGGTGGTGGTGTTTGACTCTCCAAGTTATTATCTGCCCGCCTCCTGGGAAGGGTTTTTTGCCCGGATTCGATCTGAAGCCACTGTGGTGGTGTTTGACCCTCCTAGTATTCATGTTCCCGCCTCTTGGGAAGGGGTTTGGCCCGGATTCGATCTCAAGCCACGGTGGTGGTGTTTGACCCTCCTAGTGATTCTCTCCCCGCCTCTTGGGAAGGATTTTTTCCCGGATTCGATCTGAAGCCATTATCGTGGTGTTTGAACCTCCTAGTGATCACCTCCCCGCTTCCTGGGAAGGGTTTTTGCTCGGATTCGATCTATAGCCACGGTGGTGGTGTTTGACCCTCCTAGTGACCATCTTCCCGCCTCCTGGGAAGGGTTTTTGCCCGGATTAGATCTCAAGTCACGGTGGTGGGGGTTTGACCCTCTTAGTGATCATCTTCCCGCCTCCTGGGAAGGCTTTTTGCCCGGATTCGATCTGAAGCCACGGTGGTGGGGTTTGACCCTCTTAGTGATCATCTTCCCGCCTCCTGGGAAGGCTTTTTGCCCGGATTCGATCTGAAGCCACGGTGGTGGGGTTTGACCCTCTTAGTGATCCTCTTCCCGCCTCCTGGGAAGGGTTTTTGCCCGGATTCGATCTCAGGCCACGGTGGTGGGGTTTGACCCTCTTAGTGATCATCTTCCCGCCTCCTGGGAAGGGTTTTTGCCCGGATTCGATCTGAAGCCACGGTGGTGGTGTTTGACCCTCTTAGTGATCATCTTCCCGCCTCCTGGGAAGGGTTTTTGCCGGGATTCGATCTGAAGCCACGGTGGTGGTGTTTGACCCTCTTAGTGATCATCTTCCCCTCTTCGTGGGAAGGGGTTTTGCCCGGATTCGATCTATAGCCACGGTGGTGGTGTTTGACCCTCCTAGTGATCATCTGCCCGCCTCCTGGGAAGGGTTTTTGCCCGGATTCGATCTCAAGCCACGGTGGTGGTGTTTGGCCCTCAAAGTGATCATCTTCCCGCCTCTGGGAAGGGTTTTTGGGCGGATTCGATCTCAAGCCACGGTGGTGGTGTTTGACCCTCCAAGGGATCGTCGTCCCGCCTCCTGGGAAGAGATTTTGGGCGGATTCGATCTGAAGCCACGGTGGTGGTGTTTGACCCTCCTAGTGATCATCTCCCCGCCTCCTGGGAAGGGTTTTTGCCCGGATTCGATCTCAGGCCACGGTGGTGGTGCTTGACCCTCCTAGTGATCAACTTCCCGTCTCCTGGGAAGGGTTTTGCCGGGATTCGATCTATAGCCACGGTGGTGGTGTTTGACCCTCCTAGTGATCGTCTTCCCGCCTCCTGGGAAGGGTTTTTGCCCGGATTCGATCTGAAGCCACGGTGGTGGTGTTTGACCCTCAAAGTGATCATCTGCCCGCCTCTTGGGAAGGGTTTTTGGCCGGATTCGATTTGAAGCCACGGTGGTGGTGTTTGACCCTCAAAGTGATCATCTGCCCGCTCTTGGGAAGGGTTTTTGGCCGGATTCGATCTCAAGCCACGGTGGTGGTGTTTGACCCTCTTAGTGATCATCTTCCCGCCTCCTGGGAAGGGTTTTTGCCCGGATTCGATCTGAAGCCACGGTGGTGGGGTTTGAACCTCCTAGTGATCATCTCACCGCTTCCTGGGAAGGGTTTTTGCCCGGATTCGATCTATAGCCACGGTGGTGGTGTTTGACCCTCCTAGTGATCATCTGCCCGCCTCCTGGGAAGGGTTTTTTGCCCGGATTCGATTTGAAGGCACGGTGGTGGGGTTTGACCCTCTTAGTGATCATCTTCCCGCCTCCTAGGAAGGGTTTTTGCCCGGATTAGATCTGAAGCCACGGTGGTGGGGTTTGACCCTCCTAGTGATTCTCTCCCCGCCTCTTGGGAAGGATTTTTTCCCGGATTCGATCTGAAGCCATGATGGTGGTGTTTGAACCTCCTAGTGATCATCTCCCCGCTTCCTGGGAAGGGTTTTTGCCCGGATTCGATCTATAGCCACGTTGGTGGTGTTCGACCCTCCTAGTGATCATCTTCCCGCCTCCTGGGAAGGGTTTTTGCCCGGAAGTCGGCTCAGAAGGCTTCCCGGCACTCTACGGAAGCCTACATCCGCGTTTGACTTACTCTGCCACTTTCGGTGAGACCCAAACACACTTTTCTGACAATTGTCGCAGAGTGCTCAGCAAGCACACTTTTTAGGGCCCGTTTTCGATGGGGAATCCGAATCTGTCTTGACTTTTGACGTACGTTCAAAACTCCGCCAAATGAGACTCCCAAGTACCGCTAGTTCACCAGCTAAACTAATTCTGACTACAGATTCGGGCTCGCCAGGCCAAACGGCATAAGAATACCACCCGCAAACGTGGAACGGGCCAGGTCGCCCATTTGAGCAAAAAAAAAAGGCTGACCATCTCAGTCACCGTCGGCTCAGAATGCTTCCCGACACTCTAAGGACACCTACATCCGCGTTTGACTTACTCTGCCACTTTCAGTGAGACCCAAACACACTTTTCAGACAATTGTCGCAGAGTACTCAGCAAGCACGCTATTTTTAGGACTAGTTTTCGATGGGGGATCCGAATCTGTCCTGACATTGGACGTACGTTCAAAACTCCGCCAAATGAGATGCTCCAGCACCGCTATTTCACCAGCTAGGCCAATTCTGACTACAGATTCGGACTCGCCAGGCCATACTGCATAAGAATACCACCCTCAAACGTGAAACAGGCCAGGTCGCCCGTTTGTGGAGGAGAAAAAAAAAAAAAAAAAAAAAAAAAAAAAAAAAAAAAAAAAAAAAAAAAAAAAAAAAAAAAAAACTCAGCAAGCACGCTTTTTAAGGCTAGTTTTCGATGGGGAATCCGAATCTGTCCTGACTTTTGACGTACGTTCAAAACTCCGCCAAATGAGACGCTCCAGCACCGCTATTTCACCAGCTAGGCCAATTCTGACTACAGATTCGGAATCGCCAGGCCAAACTGCATAAGAATAACACTCTCAAACGTGGATCGGGCCAGGTCGCCCATTTGAGTCAAAAGTAACGATACAAATCCACCCACCATGGTCTGAGATCGAATCCGCCACAAAACCCTTCCCAGGAGGCGGGAAGATGATCACTAAGAGGGTCAAGCCCCACCACCGTGCCTTCAGATCGAATCCGGGCAAAAACTCTTCCCAGGAAGCTGGAAGATGACCACTTTGAGGGTCAAACATCACCACCGTGACTTGAGATCGAATCCGGGCAAAAGCCCTTCCCAGGAGGCGGGAAGATGATCACTTGGGGGGGTCAAACACACCCACCGTGGGTTGAGATCGAATCCGGGCAAAAGCCCTTCCCAGGAGGCGGGAAGATGATCACTTGGGGGGTCAAACACACCCACCGTGGGTTGAGATCGAATCCGGGCAAAACCCCTTCCCAGGAGGCGGGAAGACAATCACTAGGAAGGTCAAACACCACCACCGTGGCTTCAGATCAAATCCGGGCAAAGACGCCTCCCAGGAGGCGGGCAGATGAACACTAGGAGGGTCAAGCCCCACCACCGTGGGCTGAGATCGAATCCGGGCAAAAACCCTTCCCAGGAGGCGGGAAGATGATCACTAGGAGGGTCAAGCACCACCACCGTGGCCTGAGATCGAATCCGGCAAAAACTCTTCCCAGGAGGCGGGAAGATGATCACTAAGAGGGTCAAGCCCCACCACCGTGGGCTGAGATCGAATCCGGGCAAAAACCCTTCCCAGGAGGCGGGAAGATGATCACTAGGAGGGTCAAGCACCACCACCATGGCCTGAGATCGAATCCGGGCAAAAACTCTTCCCAGGAGGCGAGAAGATGATCACTAGGAGGGTTAAGCACCACCACCGTGGCTTGAGATCGAATCCGGGCACAAACTCTTCCCAGGAGGCGGGAAGATGATCACTAGGAGGGTTAAGCACCACCACCGTGGCTTGAGATCGAATCCGGGCAAAAACCCTTCCCAAGAGGCTGGAAGAGGATCACTCTGCGGGTCAAACGCCACCACCGTGGGTTGAGATCGAATCCGGGCAAAAAAAAACCTTCCAAGGAGGAGGGGAGATGATCGCTAGGACGGTCAAACACCACCACCGCGACTTGAAATCGAATCCGGGCAAAAACCCTTCCCAGGAGGCGGGCAGACGATCACTAGGCGGGTCAAACACCACCACCGTGACTTGAAATCGAATCCGGGCAAAAACCCTTCCCAGGAGGCGGGAAGACGATCACTAGGAAGGTCAAACACCACCACCGTGGCTTCAGGTCAAATCCGGGCAAAAAACCCTTCCCAGAAGACGGGAAGATGATCACTAAGAGGGTCAAGCCCCACCACCGTGCCTTCAGATCGAATCCGGGCAAAAACCCTTCCCAGGAAGCGGGAAGATGATCACTTTGAGGGTCAAACATCACCACCGTGACTTGAGATCGAGTCCGGGCAAAAACCCTTCCGAGGAGGCGGGAAGATGATCACTAAGAGGGTCAAACCCCACCACCATGGCTTCAGATCGAATCCGGGCAAAAACCCTTCCCAGAAGGCGGGAAGATGATCACTTGGAGGGTCAACCACACCAACCGTGGCTTGAGATCGAATCAGGGCAAAATCTCTTCCCATCACGGTGGTGATGTTTGACCCTCAAAGTTATCATCTTCCCGCCTCCTGGGTAGGGTTTTTGCCCGGATTCGATCTGAAGGCACGGTGGTGGGGTTTGACCCTCTCAGTGATCATCTGCCCGCATCTTAGGAAGGGGTTTTGGCCGGATTCGATCTCAAGCCACGGTGGTGGTGTTTGACCCTCTTAGTGATCATCTTCCCGCCTTCTGGGAAGGCTTTTTGCCCGGATTCGATCTGAAGCCACGGTGGTGGGGTTTGACCCTCTTAGTGATCCTCTTCCCGCCTCTTGGGAAGGGTTTTTGCCCGGGTTCGATCTCAAGCCACGGTGGAGGGGTTTGACCCTCTTAGTGATCCTCTTCCCGCCTCTTGGGAAGGGTTTTTGCCCGGATTCGATCTCAAGCCACGGTGGTGGGGTTTGACCCTCTTAGTGATCATCTTCCCGCCTCCTGGGAAGGGTTTTTGCCCGGATTCGATCTCAAGCCACGGTGGTGGTGTTTGACCCTCCAAGTGATCATCTTCCCGCTTCCTGGGAAGGGTTTTTGCCCGGATTCGATTTCAGGTCACGGTGGTGGTGTTTGACCCGCCAAGTGATCATCTTCCCACCTCTTGGGAAGGGTTTTTTTTTTTTTTTTGCCCGGATTCGATCTGAAGCCACGGTGGTGGTGTTTGACCCTCCTAGAGATCAGCTCCCCGCATCTTGGGAAGGGCTTTTGCCCGGATTCGATCTGAAGCCATGGTGGTGTTTGACTCTCCAAGTGATTATCTGCCCGCCCCCCTGGGAAGGGTTTTTGCCCGGATTCGATCTGAAGCACCTGTGGTGGTGTTTGACCCTCCTAGTATTCATGTTCCCGCCTCTTGGGAAGGGGTTTGGCCCGGATTCGATCTCAAGCCACGGTTGTGGTGTTTGACCCTCCTAGTGATTCTCTCCCCGCCTCTTGGGAAGGATTTTTTCCCGGATTCGATCTGAAGCCATTATCGTGGTGTTTGAACCTCCTAGTGATCACCTCCCCGCTTCCTGGGAAGGGTTTTTGCTCGGATTCGATCTATAGCCACGGTGGTGGTGTTTGACCCTCCTAGTGATCATCTTCCCGCCTCCTGGGAAGGGTTTTTGCCCGGATTAGATCTCAAGTCACGGTGGTGATGTTTGACCCTCAAAGTGATCATCTTCCCGCCTCCTGGGAAGGGTATTTGCCCGGATTCGATCTGAAGGCACGGTGGTGGGGGTTTGACCCTCTTAGTGATCATCTTCCCGCCTCCTGGGAAGGCTTTTTGCCCGGATTCGATCTGAAGCCACGGTGGTGGGGTTTGACCCTCTTAGTGATCCTCTTCCCGCCTCTTGGGAAGGGTTTTTGCCCAGATTCGATCTCAAGCCACGGTGGTGGGGTTTGACCCTCTTAGTGATCATCTTCCCGCCTCCTGGGAAGGGTTTTTGCCCGGATTCGATCTCAAGCAACGGTGGTGGTGTTTGACCCTCCAAGTGATCATCTTCCCGCTTCCTGGGAAGGGTTTTTGCCCGGATTCAATTTCAGGTCACGGTGGTGGTGTTTGACCCGCCAAGTGATCATCTTCCCAACTCTTGGGAAGTTTTTTTTTTTTTTTGCCCGGATTCGATCTGAAGGTGGTGTTTGACTCTCCAAGTGATCATCTGCCCGCCTCCTGGGAAGGGTTTTTGCCCGGATTCGATCTGAAGCCACTGTGGTGGTGTTTGACCCTCCTAGTGATCATGTTCCCGCCTCTTGGGAAGGGGTTTGGCCCGGATTCGATCTCAAGCCACGGTGGTGGTGTTTGACCCTCCTAGTGATTCTCTCCCCGCCTCTTGGGAAGGATTTTTTGCCCGGATTCGATCTGACGCCATGATGGTGGTGTTTGAACCTCCTAGTGATCACCTCCCCGCTTCCTGGGAAGGGTTTTTGCCCGGATTCGATCTATAGCCACGGTGGTGGTGTTTGACCCTCCTAGTGATCATCTTCCCGCCTCCTGGGAAGGGTTTTTGCCCGGATTCGATCTCAAGTCACGGTGGTGGTGTTTGACCCTCCTAGTGATAATGTTCCCGCCTCTTGGGAAGGGGTTTGGCCCGGATTCGATCTCAAGCCACGGTGGTGGTGTTTGACCCTCCTAGTGATTCTCCCCACCTCTTGGGGAAGGGTTTTTGCCCGGATTCGATCTGAAGCCATTGTGGTGGTGTTTGACTCTCCAAGTGATCATCTGCCCGCCTCCTGGGAAGGGTTTTTGCCCGGATTCGATCTGAAGCCACTGTGGTGGTGTTTGACCCTCCTAGTGATCAGGTTCCCGCTTCTTGGGAAGGGGTTTGGCCCGGATTCGATCTCAAGCCACGGTGGTGGTGTTTGACCCTCCTAGTGATTCTCTCCCCGCCTCTTGGGAAGGATTTTTGCCCGGATTCGATCTGAAGCCATGATGGTGGTGTTTGAACCTCCTAGTGATCACCTCCCCGCTTCCTGGGAAGGGTTTTTGCCCGGATTCGATCTATAGCCACGGTGGTGGTGTTTGACCCTCCTAGTGATCATCTTCCCGCCTCCTGGGAAGGGTTTTTGCCCGGATTCGATCTCAGCCCACGGTGGTGGGGCTTGACCCTCCTAGTGCTCATCTGCCGGCCTCCTGGGAGGCGTCTTTGCCCGGATTTGATCTGAAGCCACGGTGGTGGTGTTTGACCTTCATAGTGATCGTCTTCCCGCCTCCTGGGAAGGGTTTTTGCCCGGATTCGATTTCAAGTCACGGTGGTGGTGTTTGACCCGCCTAGTGATCGTCTGCCCGCCTCCTGGGAAGGGTTTTTGCCCGGATTCGATTTCAAGTCGCGGTGGTGGTGTTTGACCGTCCTAGTGATCATCTCCCCTCCTCCTGGGAAGGGTTTTTGCCCGGATTCGATCTCAGCCCACGGTGGTGGCGTTTGACCCTCAAAGTGATCCTCTTCCCGCCTCTTGGGAAGGGTTTTTGACCGGATTCGATCTCAAGCCACGGTGGTGGTGCTTAACCCTCCTAGTTATCATCTTCCCGCCTCCTGGGAAGAGTTTTTGCCCGGATTCGATCTCAAGCCACGGTGGTGGTGCTTAACCCTCCTAATGATCATCTTCCCGCCTCCTGGGAAGAGTTTTTGCCCGGATTCGATCTCAGGCCACGGTGGTGGTGCTTGACCCTCCTAGTGATCATCTTCCCGCCTCCTGGGAAGGGTTTTTACCCGGATTCGATCTCAAGCCACGGTGGTGGGGTTTGGCCCTCAAAGTGATCATCTTCCCGCCTCTTGGGAAGGGTTTTTGGGCGGATTCGATCTCAAGCCACGGTGGTGGTGTTTGACCCTCCAAGTGATCGTCGTCCCGCCTCCTGGGAAGAGTTTTTGCCCGGATTCGATCTGAAGCCACGGTGGTGGTGTTTGACCCTCCTAGCGATCATCTCCCCGCCTCCTGGGAAGGGTTTTTGCCCGGATTCGATATCAGGCCACGGTGGTGGTGCTTGACCCTCCTAGTGATCAACTTCCCGCCTCTTGGAAAGGGTTTTTGCCCGGATTCGATCTGAAGCCATGGTGGTGGTGTTTGACTCTCCAAGTGATCATCTGTCCGCCTCCTGGGAAGGGTTTTTGCCCGGATTCGATCTGAAGCCACTGTGGTGGTGTTTGACCCTCCTAGTGATCATGTTCCCGCCTCTTGGGAAGGGGTTTGGCCCGGATTCGATCTCAAGCCACGGTGGTGGTGTTTGACGCTCCTAGTGATTCTCTCCCCGCCTCATGGGAAGGATTTTTGCCCGGATTCGATCTGAAGCCATGATGGTGGTGTTTGAACCTCCTAGTGATCACCTCCCCGCTTCCTGGGAAGAGTTTTTGCCCGGATTCGATCTGAAGCCACGGTGGTGGTGTTTGACCCTCCTAGCGATCATCTCCCCGCCTCCTGGGAAGGGTTTTTGCCCGGATTCGATATCAGGCCACGGTGGTGGTGCTTGACCCTCCTAGTGATCAACTTCCCGCCTCCTGGGAAGGGTTTTTGCCCGGATTCGATCTATAGCCACGGTGGTGGTGTTTGACCCTCCTAGTGATCGTCTTCCCGCCTCCTGGGAAGGGTTTTTGCCCGGATTCGATCTGAAGCCACGGTGGTGGTGTTTGACCCTCAAAGTGATCATCTTCCCGCCTCTTGGGAAGGGTTTTTGCCCGGATTCGATCTCAAGCCACGGTGGTGGGGTTTGACCCTCTTAGTGATCATCTTCCCGCCTCCTGGGAAGGGTTTTTGCCCGGATTCGATCTCAAGCCACGGTGGTGATGTTTGACCCTCAGGGTATTTGCCCGGATTCGATCTGAAGGCACGGTGGTGGGGGTTTGACCCTCTTAGTGATCATCTTCCCGCCTCCTGGGAAGGCTTTTTGCCCGGATTCGATCTGAAGCCACGGTGGTGGGGTTTGACCCTCTTAGTGATCCTCTTCCCGCCTCTTGGGAAGGGTTTTTGCCCGGATTCGATCTCAAGCCACGGTGGAGGGGTTTGACCCTCTTAGTGATCCTCTTCCCGCCTCTTGGGAAGGGTTTTTGCCCGGATTCGATCTCAAGCCACGGTGGTGGGGTTTGACCCTCTTAGTGATCATCTTCCCGCCTCCTGGGAAGGGTTTTTGCCCGGATTCGATTTCAGGTCACGGTGGTGGTGTTTGACCCGCCAAGTGATCATCTTCCCACCTCTTGGGAAGTTTTTTTTTTGCCCGGATTCGATCTGAAGCCACGGTGGTGGTGTTTGACCCTCCTAGTGATCATCTCCCCGCCTCTTGGGAAGGGTTTTTGCCCGGATTCGCCGGAGTCACCGACGGTGACTGAGATTGTCATCGTTTTTGGGCTCAAATGGGCGACCTGGCCCGTTCCACGTTTGAGGGTGGTATTCTTATGCAGTTTGGCCTGGCGAGTGTGTGGCGAGTGTGAGTGTGTGTGTGTGTGTGTGTGTGTGTGTGTGTGTGTGTGTGTGTGTGTGTGTGTGTGTGTGTGTGTGTGTGTGTGTGTGTGTGTGTGTGTGTGTGTGTGTGTGTGTGTGTGTGTGTGTGTGTGTGTGTGTGTGTGTGTGTGTGTGTGTGTGTGTGTGTGTGTGTGTGTGTGTGTGTGTGTGTGTGTGTGTGTGTGTGTGTGTGTGTGTGTGTAGTGTGTGTGTGTGTGTGTGTGTGTGTGTGTGTGTGTGTGTGTGTGTGTGTGTGTGTGTGTGTGTGTGTGTGTGTGTGTGTGTGTGTGTGTGTGTGTGTGTGTGTGTGTGTGTGTGTGTGTGTGTGTGTGTGTGTGTGTGTGTGTGTGTGTGTGTGTGTGTGTGTGTGTGTGTGTGTGTGTGTGTGTGTGTGTGTGTGTGTGTGTGTGTGTGTGTGTGTGTGTGTGTGTGTGTGTGTGTGTGTGTGTATTTACCTATTTGTATTTACCTATTTGTAGTATACAGGAGTTGAGCTATTTAGGCTCGTATTGTCCCGCTTCCTGAGTTACAATTATCTAACTTTGCCTTAAAAATATGAATGTTTTTGGCACACACCACTTCCTCTTCCAACTGATTCCACTTACTTATACTTCTGTAAGGGAAACTATACTTTCTCACATCTCCTTTACATCTTCCTTTCATTAGTTTATATCTATGCCCCCTAGTTCTACCATTATCTTTCACAATATAACCCTTCTTGTCCACCTTTTCGAGTCCTCTCACACATTTGTACATCATAATCATATCGCCTCTCTCCCTCCTATCCATTAGAGATGGTAAATCTAATTTCTTTAATCTCTCCTCATATGGTAATTCTCTCAGTTCTGGTATCATCCTAGTTGCAGCTCTCTGAACCTTCTCCAGCTTCTTTATATGCTTTTTTAGATGTGGTGCCCACACCACTGCCGCATACTCCAGTCTTGGTCTCACCAATGTTTTTATTATTTTCTCCAGCATCTCCTCGTTTATATAGTTAAAGGCTATTTTTATTCTGTTTAGCAGTCCATATGTTTCTCCCACTATCTTATTAATATGATTCTCAGGTGAAAGATCACTCCTAACAGTTATCCCTAAGTCCTTTTCTTTCTCTGATGGGTTAATAGTGTTTTCTCCTAACTTATACTCCGTATGAGGCCTTCTTTTACTTACTCCCATTTCCACTACATGACATTTATTTGTGTTAAATTCCATTTTCCACTTCTTGCTCCATTGATCTATCCTATCCAAATCCCTCTGTAATTCCCTACCACTGTTTTCATCTTCTATACGCTTCATGATCTTGGCATCATCTGCAAACATATTCATATATGCATTTATATCCTTTGGCATGTCGTTAATGTATATTAGAAACATTATGGGAGCCAGCACCGCTCCCTGCGGAACTCCACTTGTGACATCTTTCCACGTAGAAAATTTATCTCTGATAGTAGTCCTCATCTGTCTCCCTGAAAGATAGTCCTCCATCCAATTTAACAAACTACCCTGAATCCCTCCATACTCTTTTAATTTCCACTTCAGCCTGCTATGCGATACTCTGTCAAAAGCTTTCTTCATGTCAATATATACGCAATCCACCCATCCATCTCTCTCTTGTAATATGTCAACCACTCTGTCATAAAAACTGAGTAGATTTGTAACACATGAGGTACCCTCCCTGAATCCAAATTGCCTGTTAGATAGTAGATTAGTCTTTTCCAAGTAAATCATCCATCTTTTCTTAATTATTTTCTCACAGATTTTGCACACTATACTAGTAAGTGACACAGGTCGATAATTCAATGGATGTTCCCTGTTCCCACCTTTATAAATCGGTACAATGTTGGCTCTCTTCCAGTCCATTGGTAATTTTCCCACTTCCAGAGAGTATTTCATTATCTCATATAAGGGTTTCACTAGTTCGTCAGCACATTCTTTCAAAATCCATCCCGCTACATTGTCAGGTCCCACTGCTTTTTTCACATCTAGTCCTTTCATTATTTCTACTAGCTCCTCTGGGAGAAAATTAATCTCTCCCAGTTTATCACCAATTTCACCTACCGGTACTTCTTCAAAGTTATCATCTTTAGTATATACTGAGTGTAGTGTATTGTTCATAATTTCACACATATTCTGGTCGTCAT
>CM064482.1:77935426-77947926 GCA_032716605.1 Paralithodes platypus | reverse complement strand
TCTCAAGCCACGGTGGTGGTGTTTGACCCTCCAAGTAATCATCTTCCTGCTTCCTGGGAAGGGTTTTTGCCCGGATTCGATTTCAGGTCACGGTGGTGGTGTTTGACCCGCCAAGTGATCATCTTCCCACCTCTTGGGAAGTTTTTTTTTGCCCGGATTCGATCTGAAGCCACGGTGGTGGTGTTTGACCCTCCTAGTGATCATCTCCCCGCCTGTTGGGAAGGGTTTTTGCCCGGATTCGCCGGAGTCACCGACGGTGACTGAGATTGTCATCGTTTTTGGGCTCAAATGGGCGACCTGGCCCGTTCCACGTTTGAGGGTGGTATTCTTATGCAGTTTGGCCTGGCGAGTCCGAATCTGTAGTCAGAATTAGCCTAGCTGGTGAAATGGCGGTACTGGAGCGTCTCATTAGGAGGAGTTTTGAACGTACGTCAAAAGCCAGGACAGATTCGGATTCCCCATCGAAAACTGGCCCTAAAAAGTGTGCTTGCCGAGCACTCTGCGACAAATGTCAGAAACGGGTGTGTGTTGTGTCTCACTGAAAGTGGCAGAGTAAGTCAAACGCGGATGTAGGCGTCCGTAGAGTGCCGGGAAGTCTTCTGAACCGACGGTGACTGAGATTGTCATCGTTTTTGGGCTCAAATGGGCGACCTGGCCCGTTCCACGTTTGAGGGTGGTATTCTTATGCAGTTTGGCCTGGCGAGTCCGAATCTGTAGTCAGAATTGGCCTAGCTGGTGAAATGGCGGTACTGGAGCGTCTAATTAGGAGGAGTTTTGAACGTACGTCAAAAGCCAGGACAGATTCGGATTCCCCATCGAAAACTGGCCCTAAAAAGTGTGCTTGCCGCCACCGTGTTCAAAATTCACCGGTCAATTGGTCTATTCCTTAAGTGAGGATAGATTCATATGTAACTGTCGCTACCCATTCCTTTTTGGTGGCGTTGACTGTACCGAAAATGTGGCGTGTACATATAACGACAACAAATTTAGAGAAAATCCCAACTGGAAATATAATTCATATTTGGTGGACGATTTTCCTGATATGAAATTTTTTTGGAGCACGGTGCCATGGTGCCCATCGCTACACAGACCGTGCAACTACAACCATACCAGATACAAGCCACGCAACCGCCCATCAATACACAGACCGTGCAACCGCAACATTACCATATACAGACCACGCAACCACCCATCAATGCACAGGCTTACCAGATAAAAGTCACGCAACCTTACCAGGTACAAGCCACACAACCGCCCATCAATGCACAGACCATGCAACCGCAACCTTACCAGATACACACCCTGCAACGTCGACCCCTAATGCAATCACAACAACACAATCATCAGATACAAACCATGCAACGTAATCAGCCAATCCATCCTCATCAAGTGCAGATACAAACCGTGCACCGGGTGCAACATTTCCCAACGCCTCCAGCGGTCAGTCATTGGAGTCAAATGGCAGAGTTTTATTTGGGTCAAAATTTTTAGAGAAGTGTTGGCAATATCAGAAGCTCACCAATTTAATGTATTAATCAATATTTTGTGTATACTTGGACTATTTGTACTTATGTTTATTTTGAATACTTATTCGAGAGAGGCGATTGTGGCGGAGTACCAAAAGAAATTATCAATTTTGGGTGAACTCATTTAGTTAGGGCCAACTCTTTTTTTCATGGATATTTCGGATACGCCACTTATGGACAACTATGGCTCTTTCGATCCTTTGTTTGTCCTCTATCCTGGGAAAACGGTCCGGATCCAAATGATACAAAGGTGCCACATCTCTTTTTTTCCTGCCGGCTCGTATGGGACCCCGCTTTCATTTCGGGTGGTGGGGGTGAATCTGGTTGGGTGGTGGGTTGTCTGGCGATATCTGTTGGATTATTGTGGTCTGTGAATGAATGATAATTGATAAATTATTTGGGGAAGACATGAATAAAGTAACTACTGGTCCAGCTTGTATTTTTATAGAAGACTTGAACCCCTTAGTGAAAAAAGCCTGTACATATTTTTTTGTTTATGAGCCAAAGGGGGTATAAAAAGAACCCGACTTAAACTAGGTTTAACCACATTAACCACGATGCAGATTTATGTCAAGACATTGACGGGAAAGACCATTACATTGGAGGTTGAAAACTGTAACACCATAGAAACCGTCAAAAGTAAAATTTTTGACAAGGAAGGTATCCCGCCTGACCAGCAACGCCTAATTTTCGCCGGAAAGCAGTTGGATGATAAACGGACACTCGGAGATTATAATGTGCAAAAGGAAGCGACCCTTCACTTGGTCCTCAGGTTGCGTGGAGGAATCCTTCACCTTGAATTTTAAAAACATGATGTGTGTTTGTGTGTATGTTTGGATATATGTGCATATGTATATATGCGCATGTGTATGCGTGTCAGTGACGTAAAAAGCGGCTTATAGACGTGAATAAGAACTAAACAGTAAGCGAGAGAAGGTGGGCTTGGCTGAGAGAGACCCGAATAACAACACCTAAGTTTTACCGGTAAGGCGTTTAGGATAAACAGACACTCTAATATTACAAAGTAAATCATGTAGTAGTCTTGAGGTTGCGCGGATGGACGATGGGATGAGGGGTTTTAATCACTATATGTCCATCAATATATGTTTTGGCCGCCTCTAAACTGTCGATACCCAGTACGCTAACTATCTGTTGGGCTCTAATGGCATCGCTCATTTGGTGTGGGTTGGGTTTTCTGATGCTAGAAAATAGTGGGACAAAATACCTATCGGTAGATAGTATACATTTTGTCGAAAACCCCATTTCCCAGAAACCTACATGAACAACACGAGAACGACAACATTTCCTGAGTCTCTCATTTTCATCTAATATTTGGTCCACTATTTTGTTTTCTTTCCCCCATATATGTTCCTTATCGAATGGGTATTCCACTTCATTAATGAGTCTTACGGCCCAAAATTGTTTGTTTAGATATAATTGACTACTATCGGAGATTTTGTTATCCTTTTGTGTTGAATAAATTTCCCAAATACACTTGTCTATTTCTTTTTTTGCATTTTGGGGTGTGAGATTGGTGAATAATTGGAGGGTTGCCCCAAAGCGGGGTTGATTCAAGAGTCTACAATTCCTATTATAATAACACAGGGTAGATTCTATATTGGTATGGTTTAAATGGATACCGCCTAGTCTTTTAAAGCCATCGATAACCATACTGGTGGCATTGACCTGTTTGGAGTGGGTGTAGGTTGCAGCCACGTCTAACAGTGTCGATACCATGTAGGAAAAACCTGTCACGCGAGCCAGGTGGGTGAGTGTGTGAGCATTGGGGTGTAAATGTGTCTTGGCGATATTGATTCTATCTTCCAGCGTTTTACTTAAAAAGGTTTTCTTGTGAAGATATCTATTGGTTTGGGTTGTATCGGTGGGTGGCGATTTATATGTATCGATACCATAATTGACAAAATCACACAAAATTATATTCTCTATCAGGGGTTTCAATTGTGTTATGGTTTTGGGAAAAGGTACATCGGACAAATCGAGCCCACAATCTTGCTTTAAAATGTGAATTGTCATGAGCGCCATATCACCAATATTGACTATTCGTTTGCCATCTTCTACCAAAATAAAAAGATCGTTATATTTAGATTCTTTCCATATCTCACACACAAAGGTGGAAGGGGGGCTTGTCGTCGCTGTTGATGTCAGTGGCGTGGTGAATATGCCATTTTCGGTATTTGTCACGCGTGACGCTTTCACACCGGGTCGCCTTCTTCGACGGTTCGATCCCAATAGGGTTTCTCGTATGTCATGTATAAGATCTTAATTGTAATAATCATTAATAACTCTGGCTATGTTGGGAATAAATATATCGGGGGCTATAATATTGGGGGGTGGGGGTGGAAAGACCCAAATCGATACCCATCATAATGTTTAATTTGCGATTGTATTCTTTCACCTCTTGAATTATGGCCGCGGGGTCGTCACCGTGTTTGTCGACTCGGAGGATGGTCCCTATACAATCCTTTTCCTCCATTCTATTAAGTAGAGTGCTCTTATATGTGCATAGTCCGAGAGAATGTATCAGACAGGTAGGAAGTCCCATGAGGTGGGTCATTCTGATTCTATAGTGGTCATAAATCAACTTTCCATTTTCTCCGACTAATTTCTCGGCTCGACATTTGCTGTCTAGGAGAAAGGGTTTACCCAGGCAAATATCCAAAATATTTCCCAGGGTTAGTTGTTTCATATCTGACCATCGACAAAAAAACACCAAAACCAGGAATAAATATAGTGTATACATGCACCACTTTTTAAGTTCCTTTGTATACTCTGGTTGGTGTTGATAGTATTTTATATTATTGAAATATTTCAATGTGCTTACCAATGTCCAAATACCCACCGCCCTTTTCTTGGCGCTGCCAAAGGGTCGGTCCTTTTTTAATAAACGGGTACACATATTATATTCGTTAATATACCATCTTTCTATAAAATACGTGTCCCTCATGAGTTTGACATCCCCCTTGGAAATTAAATTTTTGATGCACTGTAACTGTGACACAAAGGTGCTATAGGCGAGCTGCGGTCCGCGGCAAAAAATTTTTTTTTTTTATATTGAAATAGGAAGACACTAGTGGTGATACAAATGTGGTTTTGTTTTTGTTAATGTCATTTATCAAAAAGAAAACCATTGACAAATATATATATTTCTTCATTATATCCATTTCAACTTTTAATGTTGAATATTTCAATGTCCGGTTCCGCGAGAGTATCCACTTCTTGAGCTCTGCCTCTATAGTCTCGTCTACTACCGAACCCGATGGTTTGGTATATCCGGGTGTCTCCACCATGACGTGTCGGCAAATGGCCACCAAGTGATGAAATGTGATTGGAAT
The DNA here is from genome assembly GCA_032716605.1 of Paralithodes platypus. NCBI lineage: Eukaryota > Metazoa > Arthropoda > Malacostraca > Decapoda > Lithodidae > Paralithodes > Paralithodes platypus. The sequence goes on along the minus strand of CM064482.1, from coordinate 77,943,047 downwards.
ATATAGTTGGAGGTCGGATGGGTCAAAATCGAGATTGAATTGAATGGTCCTATCGGCCATGTACGCTCGACTAGTGAAGGTTAACTTTTGGTAGGGATTATCCTATAAGACTTCCCGTATATCTGCCCCTATAATGGTAAAGAGCGGACTTTTTTCCGAGGTAATTTCTCGATCATCTACGGCCTGAATAATATTTTTGTCGTAACTCTTATTATCTCTATCCTTATCCAATCGTGTGTCTCTTTTTTTGACATAGACGTGTTCTCCGGTCGATGGACAATAAGTCCCATATTTTCGCTTGTAATTGGTGGGCTTTGAGAATATATTGGCGGCCCTATGGAGAATATCGAATTGATGTTTTTGCACAAAATCTATACAATAGGTGAGATTATAGAATAGTGGAAAATCATTTTCCTTGGGGGATAATTGGATGGATGTTTCTATATAATTGGTGGTGGTTCCTTGCGAGTGATATTTGTATGCCTCTCCCAATATCTTTTCCATAATAATGCTTCAGTAGCAAATATAAATTGTATTTTTACTGACTATATAAAATTTCGGAATGGAAAAAATACCAGGTTTTCGGACTAGCCATAATGATGTACATACATCAAAAGTTCAGATTGCAAAATTGGGTAATATTTCTACAATAACCAATATATACAATCTCATTTGTAATTTTCTCGATGCTCAAAATAATTATCAACATTTTTATTGTGATAGAGAGGTAAATCATACCAATAAAATTGAGTGTTTATTAAGGCACTATTTTCCAATTTTATACCCATAAATTATAAAACAAATATAAATCTGGCTCAAGAGGAACTTAGTTATCTAATACAAAATATTAATTTCAGAACACGGATATGTCAAACCAATAGAGAATATAGTAAATTTTTTGACCCATTGGACAATAACTGTACCATTTATCCTAACATCCACTATACTGCATCCACGATACTGCGAAACAGGGATGAAATTGATTGCCAGGAACTGGTGGCGGTGGCCCAACAGACTATGCAGGACATGGAATTTGGTGGGATGGTTGAGGATAATGGACGGCTCTTTCCGGCAATGTACGACAACGCATGTAGGAACACCACACTACACCAAAATGTGCGCAAATACCTGCCTCAGAATTTCATCAATCAACTCGCTTCGAGTTCTCAGTTGGATGCCATATTGGTGGTGTGCAAGAACACAAATATGAGCTTTGTCCACCCACACAAAACCTTCGTCGCTGATGTTACTACCTACGCTAGTGTCCCAAGAATCGAGTGTATGATGTGCAAGAACCTCATTTTCCATGAGCTGTTCGAGACGCCATCCGCTCAACTTTGAGATGATCGGGAATATTAGACAGTAGAAACTGGGTGTACAATTTGAACTCGGACGTGTCTATATCATCACTATGGTCGGGTCTGTGCCAATCCATTTCTCCGGCCATGGTTTTCAGTACTATGATCGAGAAGTCTCCGTTCGGTCGCAGGCAGTTGAGAACGCGTTGACCGTCGTTGCACGCATTTTCTAAGTTGTAATCTATCACTACCCAATATTGTAGCATACCATGTTCAAAAGGACCCTCATCATTTTCGTCGTCCTGATACTCGTTCCTCCTCTTTTTGTTCTTTTTCATCTTATTCCTCTGGTCGTCGTCATCTTCACCGCCACTCTTCTCACTAGCAGCGCGCTTTTTGGGTGATGCGGCTCCTCGACTACTTCTACTGGAAGTTGTCGCTCGATTCATCCTCTATCTATTTGTGTAGAAACTGTTCAGCCCTGCTGGTGTCTCAGAATGTGTATGTCCAAATAGCTTATCTATGGCCGATCGGGTCGTCTGGTTGAGGGGTGTAGAGCTATATACCCAACTCTGAAAGCTGTTGACACAATGCGATCAGGAGAGTCAGTAAAATTCAAGCTGCGCCCCCTGCCTACACTCCGAGTTCAGATTTTTACCGTTCCTTACTCCTCTATACTGGTTGTGCGCACCGGATCGCAGAGTGCAGAACACCAAATCGGCGCGCCCACGCCCACGCCCACCACTGATAAGGTGTTCATATTCGGTGAACAGTTGATATCTCCCTCGTTACAGTTATTTCCACCTTGCACTTCAAAAGACGTAGTGACTGCATGGTAGAGGATATAATTATAGATGGGTTGTGGTCTCAGAAGGTTTAGGGGAGTTATATATATATATATATATATATATATATATATATATATATACAAGACAGGCACGGTTGCTGCCAATGTGGAAAAGAAACACGTTTTCTGATTAAATAAAGTTTATTGTAAAAAAAAATCATACCACACCGTGCACACTCGGTGTGAGAAGTATGGCTCTAAATAACGAAGCGACCTAAAGGATTAGCCTTCGATAAGGCCGAATATTGCAATTTAAGATCTAAATTGAATGGGCCGAAAAATCGCCTATGGTACTCAGCCACTGCTGTCAGGTGATGTTGGTACTCTACTCTACCCATATTCAAGGTGTCGTCCAAGGATTTATCAAAATTAAATAATCTTGAATTATATATAAAATTCAGATATTATTTTATAATGTTTAGTACACATAGTAAATGTAAATACAAAACTAAAATGAATAGAAAAAAAATATTTCTATGATGGAGCGCCAGGGCAAGACTGCCCAATAATACAATGGTAACCATAGACAATTGCATTGTCGTATATTCCGGTCGAACCTCAGAATCAATTGCACTCCGGAGCACCAATCGATGATCACTTTGTGGGTCAAACATCACCACCGTGACTTGAGATCTAATCCGGGCAAAAACCCTTCCCAGGAGGCGGGAAGATGGTCACTAGGAGGGTCAAACACCACCACCGTGGCTATAGATCGAATCCGAGCAAAAACCCTTCCCAGGAAGCGGGGAGGTGATCACTAGGAGGTTCAAACACCACGATAATGGCTTCAGATCGAATCCGGGAAAAAATCCTTCCCAAGAGGCGGGGAGAGAATCACTAGGAGGGTCAAACACCACAACCGTGGCTTGAGATCGAATCCGGGCCAAACCCCTTCCCAAGAGGCGGGAACATGAATACTAGGAGGGTCAAACACCACCACAGTGGCTTCAGATCGAATCCGGGCAAAAAACCCTTCCCAGGAGGCGGGCAGATAATAACTTGGAGAGTCAAACACCACCACCATGGCTTCAGATCGAATCCGGGCAAAAGCCCTTCCCTAGATGCGGGGAGATGATCACTAGGAGGGTCAAACACCACCACCGTGGCTTCAGATCGAATCCGGGCAAAAAACAAAAAAAACCTTCCCAAGAGGTGGGAAGATGATCACTTGGCGGGTCAAACACCACCACCGTGACCTGAAATCGAATCCGGGCAAAAACCCTTCCCAGGAAGCGGGAAGATGATCACTTGGAGGGTCAAACACCACCACCCTGGCTTGAGATCGAATCCGGGCAAAAACCCTTCCCAGGAGGCGGGAAGATGATCACTAAGAGGGTCAAACCCCACCACCGTGGCTTGAGATCGAATCCGGACAAAAACCCTTCCCAAGAGGCGGGAAGAGGATCACTAAGAGGGTCAAACCCCTCCACCGTGGCTTGAGATCGAACCCGGGCAAAAACCCTTCCCAAGAGGCGGGAAGAGGATCACTAAGAGGGTCAAACCCCACCACCGTGGCTTCAGATCGAATCCGGGCAAAAAGCCTTCCCAGAAGGCGGGAAGATGATCACTAAGCGGGTCAAACACCACCACCGTGGCTTGAGATCGAATCCGGCCAAAACCCCTTCCTAAGATGCGGGCAGATGATCACTAAGAGGGTCAAACCCCACCACCGTGCCTTCAGATCGAATCCGGGCAAAAACCCTACCCAGGAGGCGGGAAGATGATAACTTTGAGGGTCAAACATCACCACCGTGATGGGAAGAGATTTTGCCCGGATTCGATCTCAAGCCACGGTTGGTGTGTTTGACCCTCCAAGTGATCATCTTCCCGCCTCCTGGGAAGGGTTTTTGCCCGGATTCGATCTGAAGCCATGGTGGTGGGGTTTGACCCTCTTAGTGATCATCTTCCCGCCTCCTCGGAAGGGTTTTTGCCCGGACTCGATCTCAAGTCACGGTGGTGATGTTTGACCCTCAAAGTGATCATCTTCCCGCTTCCTGGGAAGGGTTTTTGCCTGGATTCGATCTGAAGGCACGGTGGTGGGGCTTGACCCTCTTAGTGATCATCTTCCCGTCTTCTGGGAAGGATTTTTTGCCCGGATTTGACCTGAAGCCACGGTGGTGGTGTTTGACCTTCCTAGTGATCGTCTTCCTGCCTCCTGGGAAGGGTTTTTGCCCGGATTCGATTTCAAGTCACGGTGGTGGTGTTTGACCCGCCTAGTGATCGTCTGCCCGCCTCCTGGGAAGGGTTTTTGCCCGGATTCGATTTCAAGTCGCGGTGGTGGTGTTTGACCGTCCTAGCGATCATCTCCCCTCCTCCTGGGAAGGGTTTTTTTGCCCGGATTCGATCTCAACCCACGGTGGTGGCGTTTGACCCGCAGAGTGATCCTCTTCCAGCCTCTTGGGAAGGGTTTTTGCCCGGATTCGATCTCAAGCCACGGTGGTGGTGCTTAACCCTCCTAGTGATCATCTTCCCGCCTCCTGGGAAGGGTTTTTGCCCGGATTCGATCTCAGCCCACGGTGGTGGGGCTTGACCCTCTTAGTGATCATCTTCCCGCCTCCTGGGAAGAGTTTTTGCCGGATTCGATCTCAGGCCACGGTGGTGGTGCTTGACCCTCCTAGTGATCATCTTCCCTCCTCCTGGGAAGGGTTTTTGCCCGGATTCGATCTCAGCCCACGGTGGTGGGGGCTTGACCCTCCTAGTGTTCATCTGCCCGCCTCCTGGGAGGCGTCTTTGCCCGGATTTGATCTGAAGCCACGGTGGTGGTGTTTGACCTTCCTAGTGATTGTCTTCCCGCCTCCTGGGAAGGGGTTTTGCCCGGATTCGATCTCAACCCACGGTGGGTGTGTTTGACCCCAAAGTGATCATCTTCCCGCCTCCTGGGAAGGGCTTTTGCCCGGATTCGATCTCAACCCACGGTGGGTGTGTTTGACCCCCCCAAGTGATCATCTTCCCGCCTCCTGGGAAGGGTTTTTTTGCCCGGATTCGATCTCAACCCACGGTGGTGACGTTTGACCCGCAGAGTGATCCTCTTCCAGCCTCTTGGGAAGGGTTTTTGCCCGGATTCGATCTCAAGCCACGGTGGTGGTGCTTAACCCGGGAGCTGCGGGGAGACTCTTAAGAGTTCCCCCGGCGCACTGCGGGGAGACTCTTAAGAGTCAGAGAAAATAAAAATCAACTTTTGACATCGAAAAAAAAAAAAAAAAATTTATATTTTTTTTTTTTTTTTTTTATTTTTTTTTTGGCCCCTGGGCCATGCAAAATCTCAGTCCTCTACCTCCCCTCCTTCCCCACTTTCCTCCTCTCCTTCAGTTATCACCTATTTTCCCTGTTATTCCCTTATTCTGAGGTATATTTTCGTGCTAACATTAGAAATCCGATTGGAGGGTGTGGTCATCACTGATAGCAAGCGAGTGCAAGAGAGAGAGAGAGAGTATCGATCGACTGTGTCTCAGTGGCCTTGGGGGAAATTGGCGGGAAAGCAGATTGCCTCACCCATACATTATACAACTCGCGGGCTATATCTCCGATTTTGACCATCCAAACGCTGTTTTCACTCGTTTTATTGTTGTTTCAGGTTAATACCTTTATAATCAACCCATAATAGGCGCATATGGATAAGTATTAATGCTATTAATGGCACAATGAATATTTTAGTGGCGGAAACACCTCAAATACGTCAGCACAGGGGGACGTTTCCAATTACCCCCATGCGCACTTCAGAGGTTAACCCTCCTAGTGATCATCTTCCCGCCTCCTGGGAAGAGTTTGTGCCCGGATTCGATCTCAAGCCACGGTGGTGGTGCTTAACCCTCCTAGTGATCATCTTCCCGCCTCCTGGGAAGAGTTTTTGCCCGGATTCGATCTCAGGCCATGGTGGTGGTGCTTGACCCTCCTAGTGATCATCTTCCCGCCTCCTGGGAAGGGTTTTTGCCCGGATTCGATCTCAGCCCACGGTGGTGGGGCTTGACCCTCTTAGTGATCATCTTCCCGCCTCCTGGGAAGAGTTTTTGCCGGATTCGATCTCAGGCCACGGTGGTGGTGCTTGACCCTCCTAGTGATCATCTTCCCGCCTCCTGGGAAGGGTTTTTGCCCGGATTCGATCTCAGCCCACGGTGGTGGGGCTTGACCCTCCTAGTGTTCATCTGCCGGCCTCCTGGGAGGCGTCTTTGCCCGGATTTGATCTGAAGCCACGGTGGTGGTGTTTGACCTTCCTAGTGATTGTCTTCCCGCCTCCTGGGAAGGGGTTTTGCCCGGATTCGATCTCAACCCACGGTGGGTGTGTTTGACCCCCCAAGTGATCATCTTCCCGCCTCCTGGGAAGGGCTTTTGCCCGGATTTGATCTCAACCCACGGTGGGTGTGTTTGACCCCCCCCCCAAGTGATCATCTTCCCGCCTCCTGGGAAGGGCTTTTGCCCGGATTCGATCTCAAGTCACGGTGGTGATGTTTGACCCTCAAAGTGGTCATCTTCCAGCTTCCTGGGAAGGGTTTTTGCCCGGATTCGATCTGAAGGCACGGTGGTGGGGCTTGACCCTCTTAGTGATCATCTTCCCGCCTCCTGGGAAGGGTTTTGTAGCGGATTCGATCTCAGACCATGGTGGGTGGATTTGTATCGTTACTTTTGACTCAAATGGGCGACCTGGCCCGATCCACGTTTGAGAGTGTTATTCTTATGCAGTTTGGCCTGGCGATTCCGAATCTGTAGTCAGAATTGGCCTAGCTGGTGAAATAGCGGTGCTGGAGCGTCTCATTTGGCGGAGTTTTGAACGTACGTCCAAAGTCAGGACAGATTCGGATCCCCCATCGAAAACTAGTCCTAAAAATAGCGTGCTTGCTGAGTACTCTGCGACAATTGTCTGAAAAGTGTGTTTGGGTCTCACTGAAAGTGGCAGAGTAAGTCAAACGCGGATGTAGGTGTCCCTAGAGTGTCGGGAAGCATTCTGAGCCGACGGTGACTGAGATGGTCAGCCTTTTTTTTTTGCTCAAATGGGCGACCTGGCCCGTTCCACGTTTGCGGGTGGTATTCTTATGCCGTTTGGCCTGGCGAGCCCGAATCTGTAGTCAGAATTAGTTTAGCTGGTGAACTAGCGGTACTTGGGAGTCTCATTTGGCGGAGTTTTGAACGTACGTCAAAAGTCAAGACAGATTCGGATTCCCCATCGAAAACGGGCCCTAAAAAGTGTGCTTGCTGAGCACTCTGCGACAATTGTCAGAAAAGTGTGTTTGGGTCTCACCGAAAGTGGCAGAGTAAGTCAAACGCGGATGTAGGTTTCCGTAGAGTGCCGGGAAGCCTTCTGAGCCGACTTCCGGGCAAAAACCCTTCCCAGGAGGCGGGAAGATGATCACTAGGAGGGTCGAACACCACCAACGTGGCTATAGATCGAATCCGGGCAAAAACCCTTCCCAGGAAGCGGGGAGATGATCACTAGGAGGTTCAAACACCACCATCATATCTTCAGATCGAATCCGGGGAAAAA
>CM064482.1:77917926-77927926 GCA_032716605.1 Paralithodes platypus | reverse complement strand
AAACCTTTCCCAGGAGGCGGGAAGATGATCACTAAGAGGGTCAAACCCCACCACCGTGGCTTGAGATCGAATCCGGGCAAAAACCCTTCCCAAGAGGCGGGAAGAGGATCACTAAGAGGGTCAAACCCCACCGTGGCTTGAGATCGAATCCGGGCAAAAACCCTTCCGAAGAGGCGGGAAGAGGATCACTAAGAGGGTCAAACCCCACCACCGTGGCTTCAGATCGAATCCGGGCAAAAAGCCTTCCCAGGAAGCGGGAAGATGATCACTAAGAGGGTCAAACCCCCACCACCGTGCCTTCAGATCGAATCCGGGCAAATACCCTTCCCAGGAGGCGGGAAGAAGATGATCACTAAGAGGGTCAAACCCCACCACCGTGGCTTGAGATCGAATCCGGGCAAAAACCCTTCCCAAGAGGCGGGAAGAGGATCACTAAGAGGGTCAAACCCCTCCACCGTGGCTTGAGATCGAATCCGGGCAAAAACCCTTCCGAAGAGGCGGGAAGAGGATCACTAAGAGGGTCAAACCCCACCACCGTGGCTTCAGATCGAATCCGGGCAAAAAGCCTTCCTAGAAGGCGGGAAGATGATCACTAAGAGGGTCAAACCCCACCACCGTGCCTTCAGATCGAATCCGGGCAAATACCCTTCCCAGGAGGCGGGAAGATGATCACTTTGAGGGTCAAACATCACCACCGTGACTTGAGATCGAATCTGGGCAAAAACCCTTCCCAGGAGGCGGGAAGATGATCACTAGGAGGGTCAAACACCACCACCGTGGCTATAGATCGAATCCGGGCAAAAACCCTTCCCAGGAAGCGGGGAGGTGATCACTAGGAGGTTCAAACACCACCATCATGGCTTCAGATCGAATCCGGGCAAAAATCCTTCCCAAGAGGCGGGGAGAGAATCACTACCAGGGTCAAACACCACCACCGTGCCTTGAGATCGAATCCGGGCCAAACCCCTTCCCAAGAGGCGGGAACATGATCACTAGGAGGGTCAAACACCACCACGGTGGCTTCAGATCGAATCAGGGCAAAAACCCTTCCCAGGAGGCGGGCAGATGATCACTTGGAGAGTCAAACACCACCACCATGGCTTGAGATCGAATCCGGGCAAAAACCCTTCCCAAGAGGCGGGGAGATGATCACTAGGAGGGTCAAACACCACCACCGTGGCTTCAGATCGAATCCGGGCAACAAAAAAAACTTCCCAAGAGTTGGGAAGATGGTCAATTGGCGGGTCAAACACCACCACCGTGACCTGAAATCGAATCCGGGCAAAAACCCTTCCCAGGAAGCGGGAAGATGATCACTTGGAGGGTCAAACACCACCACCGTGGCTGGAGATCGAATCCGGGCAAAAACCCTTCCCAGGAGGCGGGAAGATGATCACTAAGAGGGTCAAACCCCACCACCGTGGCTTGAGATCGAATCCGGGCAAAAACCCTTCCCAAGAGGCGGGAAGAGGATCACTGAGAGGGTCAAACCCCACCACCGTGGCTTCAGATCGAATCTGGGCAAAAAGCCTTCCCAGGAAGCGGGAAGATGATCACTAAGAGGGTCAAACCCCCACCACCGTGCCTTCAGATCGAATCCGGGCAAATACCCTTCCCAGGAGGCGGGAAGATGATCACTTTGAGGGTCAAACATCACCACCGTGACTTGAGATCAAATCCGGGCAAAAACCCTTCCCAGGAGGCGGGCAGATGATCACTAGGAGGGTCAAACACCACCACCGGGGCTATAGATCGAATCCGGGCAAAAACTCTTCCCAGGAGGCGGGAAGATGATCACTAAGAGGGTCAAACCCCACCACCGTGGCTTGAGATCGAATCCGGCCAAAAAAAAAAAAACTTCCCATGAGGCGGGAAGATGATCACTTGGAGGGTCAAACCCACCCACCGTGGCTTGGGATCGAATCCGGGCAAAATCCCTTCCCAGGAGGCGGGAATATGATCACTAAGAGGGTCAAACCCCACCACCGTGGCTTCAGATCGAATCCGGGCAAAAACCCCTTCCCAGGAGGCGGGAAGATGATCACTAAGAGGGTCAAACCCCACCACCGCGACTCGAAATCGAATCCGGGCAAAAACCCTTCCCAGGAGGCGGGAAGATGATCACTAGGAGGGTCAAGCACCACCACCGTGGCCTGAGATCGAACCCGGGCAAAAACTCTTCCTAGGAGGCGGGAAGATGATCACTAAGAGGGTCAAACTCCACCACCGTGACTTCAGATCGAATCCGGGCAAAAACCCTTCCTAGGAGGCGGGAAGATGATCACTAAGAGGGTCAAACCCCACCACCGTGCCTTCAGATCGAATCCGGGCAAAAACCCTTCCCAGGAGGCGGGCAGATGATCACTAGGAGGGTCAAACACCCCCACCGTGGCTATAGATCGAATCCGGGCAAAAACCCTTCCCAGGAGGCGGGCCGACGATCACTAGGCGGATCAAACACCACCATCGTGGCTTCAGATCGAATCGGGGCAAAAACGCTTCCCAGGAGGCGGGCAGATGATCACTAGGAGGGTCAAACACCACCACCGTAGGTTGAGATCGAATCCGGGCAAAAACCCTTCCCAGGAGGCGGGAAGACGATCACCAGGAGGGTCAAACACCACCACCCTGACTTCAGATCAATTCCGGGCAAAAACGCTTCCCAGGAGGCGGGCAGATGATCACTAGGAGGGTCAAACACCACCACCGTGGCTTGAGATCGAATCCGGGCAAAACCCCTTCCCAGGAGGAGGGGAGATGATCACTTTGAGGGTCAAACACCACGACCGTGGCTTCAGATCGAATCCGGGCAAAAACCCTTCCCAGGAGGCGGGAAGACGATCACTAGGAGGGTCAAACACCACCACCGTGGCTTGAGATCGAATCCGGCCAAAACCCCTTCCCAAGATGCGGGCAGATGATCACTAAGAGGGTCAAATCCCACCACCGTGCCTTCAGATCGAATCCGGGCAAAAACCCTACCCAGGAGGCGGGAAGATGATAACTTTGAGGGTCAAACATCACCACCGTGACTTGAGATCGAATCCGGGCAAAAATCCTTCCCAAGAGGCGGGGAGATGATCACTAGGACGGTCAAACACCACCACCGCGACTTGAAATCGAATCCGGGCAAAAACCCTTCCCAGGAGGCGGGCAGACGATCACTAGGCGGGTCAAACACCCCCACCGTGACTTGAAATCGAATCCGGGCAAAAAACCCTTCCCAGGAGGCGGGAAGACGATCACTAGGAAGGTCAAACACCACCACCGTGGCTTCAGGTCAAATCCGGGCAAAAACCCTTCCCAGAAGACGGGAAGATGATCACTAAGAGGGTCAAGCCCCACCACCGTGCCTTCAGATCGAATCCGGGCAAAAACCCTTCCCAGGAAGCGGGAAGATGATCACTTTGAGGGTCAAACATCACCACCGTGACTTGAGATCGAGTCCGGGCAAAAACCCTTCCGAGGAGGCGGGAAGATGATCACTAAGAGGGTCAAACCCCACCACCATGGCTTCAGATCGAATCCGGGCAAAAAACCCTTCACAGGAGGCGGGAAGATGATCACTTGGAGGGTCAAACACACCCACCGTGGCTTGAGATCGAATCCGGGCAAAATCCCTTCCCAGGAGGCGGGAAGATGATCACTAAGAGGGTCAAACCCCACCACCGTGGCTTCAGATCGAATCCGGGGAAAAACGCTTCCCAGGAGGCAGGAAGATGATCACTAAGAGGGTCAAACCCCACCACCGTGCCTTCAGATCGAATCCGGGCAAAAACCCTTCCCTGGAGGCGGGAAGATGATAACTTTGAGGGTCAAACATCACTACCATGACTTGAGATCGAATTCGGGCAAAACTCCTTCCCAAGAGGCGGGGAGAGAATCACTAGGAGGGTCAAACACCACCACCGTGGCTATAGATCGAATCCGGGCAAAAACTCTTCCCAGGAGGCGGGACGACGATCAATTGGAGGGTCAAACACCACCACCGTGGCTTCAGATCGAATCCGGGCAAAAAACCCTTCCCAGGAGGCGGGGAGATAATCACTTTGAGGGTCAAACACCACCACCACCATGGCTTCAGATCGAATCCGGGCAAAAACCCTTCCCAGGAGGCGGGCAGACGATCACTAGGAGGGTCAAACACCACCACCGTGGCCTGAGATCGAATCCGGGCAAAAACTCTTCCCAGGAGGCGGGAAGATGATCACTAAGAGGGTCAAACCCCACCACCGTGGCTTGAGATCGAATCCGGCCAAAAAAAAACCTTCCCATGAGGCGGGAAGATGATCACTTGGAGGGTCAAACCCACCCACCGTGGCTTGGGATCGAATCCGGGCAAAATCCCTTCCCAGGAGGCGGGAATATGATCACTAAGAGGGTCAAACCCCACCACCGTGGCTTCAGATCGAATCCGGGCAAAAATCCTTCCCAGGAGGCGGGAAGATGATCACTAAGAGGGTCAAACCCCACCACCGCGACTCGAAATCGAATCCGGGCAAAAACCCTTCCCAGGAGGCGGGAAGATGATCACTAGGAGGGTCAAGCACCACCACCGTGGCCTGAGATCGAACCCGGGCAAAAACTCTTCCTAGGAGGCGGGAAGATGATCACTAAGAGGGTCAAACTCCACCACCGTGACTTCAGATCGAATCCGGGCAAAAACCCTTCCTAGGAGGCGGGAAGATGATCACTAAGAGGGTCAAACCCCACCACCGTGCCTTCAGATCGAATCCGGGCAAAAACCCTTCCCAGGAGGCGGGCAGATGATCACTAGGAGGGTCAAACACCCCCACCGTGGCTATAGATCGAATCCGGGCAAAAACCCTTCCCAGGAGGCGGGCCGACGATCACTAGGCGGATCAAACACCACCATCGTGGCTTCAGATCGAATCGGGGCAAAAACGCTTCCCAGGAGGCGGGCAGATGATCACTAGGAGGGTCAAACACCACCACCGTAGGTTGAGATCGAATCCGGGCAAAAACCCTTCCCAGGAGGCGGGAAGACGATCACCAGGAGGGTCAAACACCACCACAGTGACTTCAGATCAATTCCGGGCAAAAACGCTTCCCAGGAGGCGGGCAGATGATCACTAGGAGGTTCAAACACCACCACCGTGGCTTGAGATCGAATCCGGGCAAAACCCCTTCCCAGGAGGAGGGGAGATGATCACTTTGAGGGTCAAACACCACGACCGTGGCTTCAGATCGAATCCGGGCAAAATGATTCGATCTCAAGCCACGGTGGTGGTGTTTGACCCTCCTAGTGATTCTCTCCCCGCCTCTTGGGAAGGATTTTTGCCCGGATTCGATCTGAAGCCATGATGGTGGTGTTTGAACCTCCTAGTGATCACCTCCCCGCTTCCTGGGAAGGGTTTTTGCCCGGATTCGATCTATAGCCACGGTGGTGGTGTTTGACCCTCCTAGTGATCATCTTCCCGCCTCCTGGGAAGGGTTTTTGCCCGGATTCGATCTCAAGTCACGGTGGTGATGTTTGACCCTCAAAGTGATCATCTTCCCGCCTCCTGGGAAGGGTATTTGCCCGGATTCGATCTGAAGGCACGGTGGTGGGGGTTTGACCCTCTTAGTGATCATCTTCCCGCCTCCTGGGAAGGCTTTTTGCCCGGATTCGATCTGAAGCCACGGTGGTGGGGTTTGACCCACTTAGTGATCCTCTTCCCGCCTCTTGGGAAGGGTTTTTGCCCAGATTCGATCTCAAGCCACGGTGGAGGGGTTTGACCCTCTTAGTGATCCTCTTCCCGCCTCTTGGGAAGGGTTTTTGCCCGGATTCGATCTCAAGCCACGGTGGTGGGGTTTGACCCTCTTAGTGATCATCTTCCCGCCTCCTGGGAAGGGTTTTTGCCCGGATTCGATTTCAGGTCACGGTGGTGGTGTTTGACCCGCCAAGTGATCATCTTCCCACTTCTTGGGAAGGGTTTTTTTTTTTGGCCCGGATTCGATCTGAAGCCACGGTGGTGGTGTTTGACCCTCCTAGTGATCATCTCCCCGCCTCTTGGGAAGGGTTTTTGCCGTGATTCGATCTGAAGCCATGGTGGTGGTGTTTGACTCTCCAAGTGATCATCTGCCCCCCTCCTGGGAAGGGTTTTTGCCCGGATTCGATCTGAAGCCACTGTGGTGGTGTTTGACCCTCCTAGTGATCATGTTCCCGCCTCTTGGGAAGGGGTTTGGCCCGGATTCGATCTCAAGCCACGGTGGTGGTGTTTGACACTCCTAGTGATCTCTCCCCCGCCTCTGGGAAGGATTTTTTCCCGGATTCGATCTGAAGCCATTATCGTGGTGTTTGAACCTCCTAGTGATCACCTCCCCGCTTCCTGGGAAGGGTTTTTGCTCGGATTCGATCTATAGCCACGGTGGTGGTGTTTGACCCTCCTAGTGATCATCTTCCCGCCTCCTGGGAAGGCTTTTTGCCCGGATTCGATCTGAAGCCACGGTGGTGGGGTTTGACCCTCTTAGTGATCCTCTGCCCGCCTCCTGGGAAGGGTTTTTGCCCGGATTCGATTTCAAGTCGCGGTGGTGGTGTTTGACCGTCCTAGTGATCATCTCCCCTCCTCCTGGGAAGGGTTTTTGCCCGGATTCGATCTCTTCGATCTCAGCCCACGGTGGTGGCGTTTGACCCTCAAAGTGATCCTCTTCCCGCCTCTTGGGAAGGGTTTTTGACCGGATTCGATCTCAAGCCACGGTGGTGGTTCTTAACCCTCCTAGTTATCATCTTCCCGCCTCCTGGGAAGAGTTTTTGCCCGGATTCGATCTCAAGCCACGGTGGTGGTGCTAAACCCTCCTAGTGATCATCTTCCCGCCTCCTGGGAAGAGTTTTTGCCCGGATTCGATCTCAGGCCACGGTGGTGGTGCTTGACCCTCCTAGTGATCATCTTCCCGCCTCCTGGGAAGGCTTTTTGCCCGGATTCGATCTGAAGCCACGGTGGTGGGGTTTGACCCTCTTAGTGATCCTCTTCCCGCCTCTTGGGAAGGGTTTTTGCCCGGATTCGATCTCAAGCCACGGTGGTGGGGTTTGACCCTCTTAGTGATCATCTTCCCGCCTCCTGGGAAGGGTTTTTGCCCGGATTCGATCTCAAGCCACGGTGGTGGTGTTTGACCCTCCAAGTGATCATCTTCCCGCTTCCTGGGAAGGGTTTTTGCCCGGATTCAATTTCAGGTCACGGTGGTGGTGTTTGACCCGCCAAGTGATCATCTTCCCAACTCTTGGGAAGTTTTTTGTTTTGCCCGGATTCGATCTGAAGGTGGTGTTTGACTCTCCAAGTGATCATCTGCCCGCCTCCTTGGAAGGGTTTTTGCCCGGATTCGATCTGAAGCCACTGTGGTGGTGTTTGACCCTCCTAGTGATCATGTTCCCGCCTCTTGGGAAGGGGTTTGGCCCGGATTCGATCTCAAGCCACGGTGGTGGTGTTTGAACCTCCTAGTGATTCTCTCCCCGCCTCTTGGGAAGGATTTTTGCCCGGATTCGATCTGAAGCCATGATGGTGGTGTTTGAACCTCCTAGTGATCACCTCCCCGCTTCCTGGGAAGGGTTTTTGCCCGGATTCGATCTATAGCTACGGTGGTGGTGTTTGACCCTCCTAGTGATCATCTTCCCGCCTCCTGGGAAGGGTTTTTGCCCGGATTCGATCTCAAGTCACGCTGGTGGTGTTTGACCCTCCTAGTGATCATGTTCCCGCCTCTTGGGAAGGTTTGGCCCGGATTCGATCTCAAGCCACGGTGGTGGTGTTTAACCCTCCTAGTGATTCTCTCCCCACCTCTTGGGAAGGGTTTTTGCCCGGATTCGATCTGAAGCCATGGTGGTGGTGTTTGACTCTCCAAGTGATCATCTGCCCGCCTCCTGGGAAGGGTTTTTGCCCGGATTCGATCTGAAGCCACTGTGGTGGTGTTTGACCCTCCTAGTGATCATGTTCCCGCCTCTTAGGAAGGGGTTTGGCCCGGATTCGATCTCAAGCCACGGTGGTGGTGTTTGACACTCCTAGTGATTCTCTCCCCGCCTCTTGGGAAGGATTTTTTCCCGGATTCGATCTGAAGCCATGATGGTGTTGTTTGAACCTCCTAGTGATCACCTCCCCGCTTCCTGGGAAGGGTTTTTTGCCCGGATTCGATCTATAGCCACGGTGGTGGTGTTTGACCCTCCTAGTGATCATCTTCCCGCTTCCTGGGAAGGGTTTTTACCCGGATTCGATTTCAGGTCACGGTGGTGGTGTTTGACCCGCCAAGTGATCATCTTCCCAACTCTTGGGAAGTTTTTTTTGTTGGCCGGATTCGATCTGAAGCCACGGTGGTGGTGTTTGACCCTCCTAGTGATCATCTCCCCGCCTCTTGGGAAGTGTTTTTGTCCGGATTCGATCTGAAGCCATGATGGTGGTGTTTGAACCTCCTAGTGATCACCTCCCCGCTTCCTGGGAAGGGTTTTTGCCCGGATTCGATCTATAGCCACGGTGGTGGTGTTTGACCCTCCTAGTGATCATCTTCCCGCCTCCTGGGAAGGGTTTTTGCCCGGATTCGATCTCAAGTCACGGTGGTGATGTTTGACCCTCAAAGTGATCATCTTCCCGCCTCCTGGGAAGGGTATTTGCCCGGATTCGATCTGAAGGCACGGTGGTGGGGTTTGACCCTCTTAGTGATCATCTTCCCGCCTCCTAGGAAGGGTTTTGCCCGGATTAGATCTGAAGCCCCGGTGGTGGGGTTTGACCCTCAAAGTGATCATCTGCCGGCTCTTGGGAAGGGTTTTTAGGCCGGATTCGATCTCAAGCCACGGTGGTGGTGTTTGACCCTCTTAGTGATCATCTTCCCGCCTCCTGGGAAGGGTTTTTGCCCGGATTCGATCTGAAGCCACGGTGGTGGGGTTTGACCCTCTTAGTGATCATCTTCCCGCCTCTTGGGAAGGTGTTTTGCCCGGATTCGATCTCAAGCCACGGTGGTGGTGTTTGACCCTCCTAGTGATTCTCTCTCCGCCTCTTGGGAAGGATTTTTTCCCGGATTCGATCTGAAGCCATGATGGTGGTGTTTGAACCTCCTAGTGATCATCTCCCCGCTTCCTGGGAAGGGTTTTTGCCCGGATTCGATCTATAGCCACGGTGGTGGTGTTCGACCCTCCTAGTGATCATCTTCCCGCCTCCTGGGAAGGGTTTTTGCCCGGAAGTCGGCTCAGAAGGCTTCCCGGCACTCTACGGACGCCTACATACGCGTTTGACTTACTCTGCCACTTTCGGTGAGACCCAAACAAACTTTTCTGACAATTGTCGCAGAGTGCTCAGCAAGCACACTTCTTAGGGCCCGTTTTCGATGGGGAATCCGAATCTGTCCTGACTTTTGACGTACGTTCAAAACTCCGCCAAATGAGACTCTCCAGTACCGCTAGTTCACGAGCTAAGCCAATTCTGAATACAGATTCGGGCTCGCCAGGCCAAACGGCATAAGAATACCACCCGCAAACGTGGAACGGGCCAGGTCGCCCATTTGAGCAAAAAAAAGGCTGACCATCTCAGTCAAAGTCGGCTCAGAATGCTTCCCGGCACTCTAAGGACACCTACATCCGCGTTTGACTTACTCTGCCACTTTCAGTGAGACCCAAACACACTTTCCAGACAATTGTCGCAGAGTACTCAGCTAGTACGCTTTTTTTTAGGACTAGTTTTCGATGGGGAATCCGAATCTGTCCTGACTTTGGACGTACGTTCAAAACTCCGCCAAATGAGACGCTCCAGCACCACTATTTCACCAGCTAGGCCAATTCTGACTACAGATTCTGACTCGCCAGGCCAAACTGCATAAGAATACCAACCTCAAACGTGAAACGGGCCAGGTCGCCCATTTGAGTCAAAAGTAACGATACAAATCCACCCACCATGGTCTGAGATCGAATCCGCCACAAAACCCTTCCGAGGAGGCGGGAAGATGATCACTAAGAGGGTCAAGCCCCACCACCGTGCCTTCAGATCGAATCCGGGCAAAAACCCTTCCCAGAAAGCTGGAAGAT
>CM064482.1:77730440-77917826 GCA_032716605.1 Paralithodes platypus | reverse complement strand
GTGTCCATTCTTACCATCGAAGAGGACATTTTCGAAGTAAGGTCCACTACAGGTGACACTCACTTGAGAGGTGAAGACTTTGACAACCTGATGGTTAATCACTTCCTGCAAGAGTTCAAGCGCAAGCACAAGATAGACCCCACCCAGAACAAGCGTTCCCTGCACCGCCTACGTACTCCTTGTGAACGAGCAAAGTGCATACTCTCCGCCTCTACTCAGGCCAGTATCGAGATTGATTCCTTGTTTGGAGGTATTGATTTCTACACCTCAATCACTCGTGCCCGTTTTGAGGAGCTGTGTTTCGATCTTTTCCGTGGCACCCTTGAGCATGTGGAGAAGTCCCTGCGCGATGCCGGGATGGACAAGGCTCAAATTCACGACATTGTGTTGGTTGGTGGCTCAACTCGAATTCCCAAGATCCAGAAACTTCTGCGGGGCTTTTTCAACGGCCAAGAGCTGAACAAGTCAATCAACCCTGATGAGGCTGTTGCTTACGGTGCTGCCATCCAAGCTGCCATCCTCTGCGGCGATAAATCTGAGGCCCTCCAGGATCTTCTACTGTGGGATGTAACCCCTCTGTCTTTCGGTATTAAAACGGCTCGTGGACTCATGATTCCCATTATCAAGCGTAATACCCCCATTCCCATCAAACAGACCCAGACCTTCACCACCTGGGCAGACAACCAACCCGGTGTGTTAATCCAGGTGTATGAGGGTGAACGTGCCCTGACTAAGGATAACCATCTCCTGGGTAAGTTTGACCTTACTGATATCCCCCCCACACCCGTAGGTGTTCCAAAGATTGAATAGACCTACGATATTGATGCTAACGGTATGCTCAATGTGTCTGCTGTGGTCGAGTCGACGAGTAAAGAGAGCAAGATTACTATCACCAATGACAGGGGACGTCTCAGCAAGGGGGAGATCGAGCGCATGGTGCAGGATGCCGAGAAGTACAAGTCTGAGGATGAGAAGCAAAGGGATCGCGTATGTGCCAAGAATACGCTGGAATCCTATTGTTTCAACATGATGCGTGCTACGGTTAAGTTCGAGGAGGAGGAGGACCGTAATAAGATAATGGAAGCCTGTAACGATACCATCAAGTGGTTGGATACCAAACGGGTGGTTGAAAAGGAAGAATATAAACACAAGCACGGTGATTGACAGCGGTAGTGGGGTTTCGAGACTGTCCCTTGAGAAGAGGGTGGGACACGTCTGGCCAGCACACGGAACCAGCAGGGTCAGCAGTAGCAGGACCAAGGCCTGCTTAGGAATCCCACCTCCAGAACACAAACACAGGTGGTCTCTGCCGGTCATCATGATGTTTCCTGTATGGTTATAGAATTAATATAAACACTATATAAGGAGGAGCACTATATTGACAACGTTTCGCAGATAACTTCTTCGGGTCAAAATATTGTCAATAAAGTGCTCTACATATTTATCTTTTATTACAACGGTGCACACACCGACGTGACCGGAGGTGTGAGTAGTACGGCTCTAAATAAAAAAGGGTCGTATATAACCCGGAAGCGGCCAAACAATACTGACCTTTACCAGATTCGGATTGGTGAGTCGTTTGCCCACTAAAGGGTTAACAATAATTTTCTGAGATTGTACACTAAAGTAGTGAACTGGCCTGTATGGTATACCAAACATTAAACGGGATTATGAGCCCCTAAAAACTAGGCTAAGCCATACAGAAGTATTTAGACCCACCACCACACAATGGGGCTTTTAAATCCCCCCTAAAAACTAGGCTACCTAAGATTGACTTGACCAAAAATAATGTTTTTCTCGAAAAATAATTTTCTGAGATTGTACACTAAAGTAGTGAACTGGCCTTGTATGGTAGACACATAAAACGGGATTTATAGCCCCTAAAACTAGGCTAGTCAAGACATAAGATGTAGACCACCACCACACAAAGGGGCTTTTAAATCCCCCCCCCCCAAAACAAAAAAATCTGAGAGTTTACGTAAAGAGAGCTTCAAGGTGGGAAATGAAACGAATTTTCTGGTTAAATACAGTTTATTGTAAACAAAAATCATACCACACAGTGCACACATGTGATGGAGGTGTCCGTACTACTCACACCTTTTTTTCGTAAAAAACGTTCCTGTTTAACAAACCTCTTAGACTTCTTCCACGATATCCTCAACCTCTACGATGAGAGTAAAGCTGTAGATACTATATACCTGATATTTTCAAAAGTCCTTTGACAAGTTCCCCCACAAAACGTTTAACTGCTAAAACTAAAAGCGCATGGAAATACAAGATGTGGTGTTGAAATGGAATAGAATGGGCTCCGCGACAGAAAGCAAAGAGTATTCATAAACGGTAAGGGATCTACATGGACCAATGTAAGTAGCGTGGTACCCCACGTTCGGTACTAGGACCAATGCTCTTTCTAATTTACATCAACGACATAGATGAGGGTCTCACCTGTACATCTCTAAATTGCTGACGATACAAAATTGCAAATAGCGGTACTCTCAAAACGATCAATTGACGATAAGCAAACACAACTCTAGATAAGGTCACTTGGGGCCTAATTTGGCAAATTAGTTTTCAATGCGATAAATGTAACACATAAAGACCGTAAGACATAAGACATCAACACGCTGAACGAGTTCAACGTAGAGTTACCAAAAATCCTGCCTAAAGAACACACCATAACTAACTAAGAGCGTCTTAGAGAATTAAACTATTATCCTTTACCCAGCGCAGATTACGAGGTGACTTAATTCAGTGTTCAAAATCATCAAGGCTCGCCAATATGAACTGTAGTAAGTACTTCCACTATCGACCATCTAATTATACGCGGGGACATGGTTGCAAAATTATTGGTAAATCTTTTAACGTCACCTGAATTCTAAGAATTTCTTCTTTTCCATCGTGAGTTGTCAACTTGTGAATGGTCTTCCCTGAGACTTTATAGACCCTGCAGCCCGTCACGTTGATTTCATTTAAATTTCCGCCTAGACAATAGCTCGCATCAAACCCACGACTGACTGCGTTTGTAATGAATAACGTTCTTATTATCCTCCCCTCAGTTACTCACCCATATGTCCCCCTACACCTTCCTAGTCCTTCCACGTTAGTGGCAGGGCAGTAGTTCCTTTTCATGTTCCATTGACCCCTCTAAACCACTGTTTGGACACTTGATCCTCAGTGTTTTGGAGGACAAGCAGCCTAGAAGGGTCACTAGATCTGTTGTTGCTTGATTTCCTTTGTACTCCTTTGTACTCCTTTGTACCTCCGTTACGTGTGTGCACAGTGTGTTTTTACTTATTTAAACTGAAAACTTGTTTCTTTTCCACGACTGTTAATAACCCCAAAGCGGCCATAAACCCGGGAGAGGATCATTTTGATTCCCGAATTTTTTTTTTTTTTTTTATTAAAAGATTTGTTGCAGAGCTAAAATGGATAATTTTCTAGCTAGAACATGTAAACAATGAGGAATTACAATAATGGAATAACACTAGTTATAAAAATTTAACTTAGTATGCTAATTGGGGATGAGAGCAGAATAGCGGAAACCGAATTACCCGTAATACCAGCTTTACTAGAAACACAATTAGGAATGACCCTCGCACCCTTGACACCCAACAAGTACAAATACCCAGAGCAGTCCTCCCGTCCGTGGTGTGCCCTCGTGATGGAGAGAATGGTGTTGGAGTTAAGATCGGCCGTGAGAGTGTGGTAGCGATCACCTCGGGAGTAAGTTACGTTGAAGTGAAGTGCCTCTCGGGTTCCATGCGTGCTGTATATGGCATAATTATGGTTGGAGAAACAGATGGAGAGAGACACTGTGACTACAATTTCCTGAACGACTTCCGGGGAGAGTCGGATGAGATCAGAGGGCGCCAGGCTGAGGTGGGTCCACCCACTGTCACACTCTGTCAGAGCTAGGCACCCATCATCCATGACCTCAAGGTTGGGGAACCTAATCTTTGGTCCCCCATAGGTCATGTTCACCCGGTCTACCACAGTTACTCGCAAATTGGTTTCTTGGGTTAGTTCGCCAGCCTCCTTTTGATTCAGCTGGGCAGTAAAGCTGTTGTTAGAAGCTGTCAGAAAGAAAGTGAAGAAATTGTACCACTCCCTTCGGGCAAATGGAGGCCAGACAGCTGCGTTTTCCCAGCTGGTGACATTGAGACAGCCGACACCAGCTGAATGGATGGTGTTGTTGATGACAGAATTATCCATGACCAAACAGGCAGCTGGCTCGCTCTCCGCCTTCAACAGCTCCCAATAGGCCATCCACCTTGGGTTATATCTCAGAGGTATCAACTGCACGGTGATTGGTAGCGGTAATGGGGCTTTGAGACTGACCCATGATAAGAGGATGGGACACGCCTGGCCAGCATATGGAACCAGCAGGGTCAGTAGCAGCAGGACCAAGGACTGCTTAGGAATCCCACCTCCAGAACACAAACACAGGTGATCTCTGCCGGTCATCATGATGTTTCCTGTAAATTACAGCATGGTTATAGAATGAATATAAACACCATATTTGAGGAGGAGCACTATATTGACTAAAAAATTGTTAAAGGTATAATAATCTAATATATTTATTTAACCAAACAGGCAATGTTCTTTCGTCCGGGACCTCCCAATGAAATTAATGAAAGTGGGTGATCTTCCCCGGATTCGAACCTGAGTTATAGCACATAGGGTATGAATGAGGTTGTGGCGGCGGCAGGCGCGTTACTATCTAACTAAGATGACCACCACTAACGAGGTATATATATATAATGCGCACACCAAGATATGATGATGATGATGATGTGTGTGTGGCTCATGGCTTACCTGCCATCACTTCCGGACAAACAAGATAAATGTTACTACTATAGATGGATAGAGGGATAGTAGGCAAGTTTTTTGTCTCTTTTATTTTGTTTTAACCCTTTTGCGGATCCGAATGTGGTAAGTAAGGATCAATAAGTATTTTTTTAGCCTATACGACGACCTTTTTTTTTATTTAGAGCCGTACTACTCACTCACTCACACCTCCGTCACGTGTGTGTGTGCACGGTGTGGTATGATTTTTTTTACAAAAAACTTTTTTCTAGCCAAGACATGAGATGTAGACCACCACACAACGGGGCTTTTAAATCCCCTTAAAAACTAGGCTAGCTAAGTAAGATTGACATGACCAAAATAATATTTTCTCCAAAAATAATTTTCTGAAAGTTTACGTAAAGATATAAAGCGGTATTGCATGGTTGAGTCAAAAATATAGAGGTGGAAGAAATGAAACTAAATTTTCTGGTTAAATACAGTTTATTGTAAACAAAAATCATAACCAACCACAGGCCACACAAGTGCTGGTGTGTGAGGAGTGAGTATACGGCTCTAAATAAAAAAAAAAGGGCCGTATACTGTATAATAATAACCCCGAAGCGGCCAAACAATATTAACCCTTGGGAGGATCGTTTCCCGCGCCGCTAAGGGTTGTCAATCGCCTCCCCTCCGCCTCCTGGATGGTATAACAACCGTAGGGGAAGTTTTCACTGGGCATCCCGCAATATCCCATAGGTCATTTGCCCGCGCTAAAGGGTTGGGTTAAAAGATGTGTTGCAGAGCTAAAATGGATATTTTTTCTAGCTAGACTGTAACATCAGGAATTAGAAATAATCGAATAACACTAGTTATAACAAAAAAATTTTTTAACTAGTACATGCTAATGGGGGTGAGAGCAGAAATCTCGGGACAACGATGCCTTTACTAGAAACACAATTAGGAATGATCCTCGCACCATTGACACCCAACAAGTACCAATACCCAGAGCAGTCCTCTCCGTGGTGTGTCCTCGTGATGGAGAGAATGGTGTTGGAGTTAAGATCGGCCGTGAGAGTGTGGTAGCGATAACCTCGGAGGAAAGTACGTGAATGAAGTGCCTCTCGGGATCCATGTGTGTTGTATGTGGCATAATAGTAGTAAGAGAAACAGTCGGAGAGCGTCACTGCGACTGTAATTTTCTCAACGGTTTCCGGGGGGGGGGGGGGGGAGAGTCTGATGAGATCAGCAGAGGGCGCCAGGCTGAGGGAGCTCCACCCATTGCCATACTCTATCAGAGCTAGACACCCATCATCCATGACCTCAAAGTTGGGGAACCTAATCTTTGGTCCCCCATAGGTCGTGTTCACCCGGTCTACCACAGCTACTCGAAAATTAGTTTCTAGGGTTAGTAGTTCACCGCAGCCTCCATATTGAATTCCGCTGGACAGTGAAGGCTGTTGTAGAAGATGTCAAAAGAAGTGAAGACATTGTCACCACTCTCCCTACAAAAAATGGAGGCCGGACAGCTGCGTGTTCCATCTGGTGACCATTGGATACAGCCGACAATCCATCCCGAACGGATGGTGTTGTTGGTGTCGAATTCTCCATGACCAAACAGCAGCTGGCGTGCCCTCCGCTGTCAACAGCTCCTAATAGGATCGTTCCAATTTACTGGACCAATTGTCAAGGCACCCAACTGCACGGTGGATTGGCAGCGGTAGTGGGGTTTTCGAGACTGTCCCTTGGGGTAAGGACGGGACACGCCTGGCCAGCACACGGAACCACCATAACCAGCAGGATCAGTCTCAGGACTCAAGGACTGCTTATGAATCCACCTCCAGAACCCAAACATAGTGGTCTCTGTCTGGTCATCATGATGTTCCTGCATTGATTTATATAGAATTATTATAAACACCAATATGATGAGGAATCCTATATTGACACGTTTCGCAGATACTTCTTCAGGTCACTATCTGTAAAATATTTGTCATAAAGGTCTCCCTCATAATTATGGTGTTTATATTATTCCGTCAAGTGTATTATAGAATATGATGGAAGTATACATATACAGTATGCACAGTTTTACACATATACTTCAAATAGTTAAAATAAAATAATCTACTATATTTTTTACCAACACCTCCCACTGAAATTAATTAACTGGGTGATCTTCCCCGGATTCGAACCTGAGTTATACCACATAGGGTATGAATGAGGTTGTGGCGGTGGCGGGGCGGCGCGTTCCTAAATCGAATGCAGCACAACCATACGTAACTCCGAAAATTTTTTTCGAGAAAATATTATTTGGTCAATTCAACTACTTATTTAGCTAGCATAGCCTAGTTTTAGGGGGTTAAAAGCCCGTTGTGTGGTGGTCTTACAGTTCATTCTTGGCGAGCCAGTTTAGGGGTTTAAATCCCATTTTATGTGTCTCTACTATATACAGGCAAGGCCAGTCAGTTCCACTTTGTGTGAAATCTCAGAAAATTCGGATCCGCTAAAGGGTTAAAAAAATAAATAAAGTGACAGAAACCTTGCCTACTATCCCTATCTATCTATCTATCGTAGCGTTTATCTTGTTTGTCCGAAAGTGATGGCGGGTAAGCCACACACACACACACATTATTATATATGTGTGCCTCACTATATATACTGCCTTAGTTAGAAGAGAGCTTGCATTTGAGTTAAGGTGGAAATGAAACGAATTTTCTGGTTAATATAGTTTATTGTAAAAAAAAAATCATACCACCACAGTGCACACCTGTGATGGAGGTGTGAGTGAGTAGTACGGCTCTAAATAAAAAAAAAAGGGCCGTATAGTGTATAATAACCCCGAAGTGGCCATTAACTCTGGGGAGGATCGGTGCCCGCCCGCTATAGGGTTGTCAATCGGCCTCCTCCTCCTGGATGGTATGGCACCGTCGGGGATAGTTTCACCGGCACCGGGCATACCGCAAATATCCCCATAAGGTCATTTGCCCGCTAAAGGGTTGGTAAAAAGATTTGTTGCAGAGCTAAAATGGATATTTTTCTAGCTAGAACATGTAAACAGTCAGGAATTACAATAATCGAATAACACTAGTTATAACAATTGAACTTAGTATGCTAATTGGGGATGAGAGTAGAATAACGTAAAGTGAATTACCCGTAATAGCAGCTTTACTAGAAACACAATTAGGAATGACCCTCGCACCCTTGATACCCAACAAGTACCAATACCCAGAGCAGTCCTCCCGTTCGTGGTGTGCCCTCGTGATGGAGATAATGGTGGTGGAGTTAAGATCGGCCGTGAGAGTGTGGTAGCGATCACCTCGGGAGTAAGTTACGTTTAGGTGAAGTGCCTCTCGGGTTCCATGCGTGCTGTATATGGCATAATAGTCGTAGGGGAAACAGTCGGAGAGCATCATTGCGACTGTAATGTCCTCACTTCCGGCTTCCGGGGAGAGGAGGATGAGATCAGAGGGCATTGGGCTGAGGTAGCTCCACCCATTGTCACACCCTGTCAGAGCTAGGCACCCATCATCCATGACCTCAAGGTTGGGGAACCTAATCGGTGGTCCCCCAAAGGTCATGTTCACCCGGTCTACCACAGTTACTCGAAAATTGGTTTCTTGGGTCAGTTCGCCAGCCTCCTTTTGATTCAACTGGACAGTGAAGCTGTTGTTAGAAGCTGTCAGAATGAAAGTGAAGATATCGTACCACTCCCCCCCCCCCCCCCCCCGACAAAAAATGGAGGCCGGACAGCCGCGTGTTCCCAGCTGGTGACATTGAGACAGCCGACACCAGCCGAACGGATGGTGTTGTTGGTGTCAGAATTCTCCATGACCAAACAGGCAGCTGTCTCGCCCTCCGCCGTCAACAGCTCCCAATAGGTCGTCCAATTTGGGTAAGATGTGTGCATCAACTGCACGGTGATTGGCAGCGGTAGTGGGGCTTCGAGATGGCCCTATAATAAAGATGAGACGGACAACGCCCTGCCCATCACACGGAACCACCAGAACCAGCAGGGTCACGTAGCAGGAGGACCAACGGCCTGCCTTAGGATGTCCCACCATCCAGAACACAAACACAGGTGGTCTCTGCCGGTCATCATGATGTTACCTGCATGGTAATAGAATTAATATAAACACCATATTTGAGGAGGAGCACTATATTGACAACGTTTCGCAAATAACTTCTTTAGGTCACTATCTGTAAAATATTATCAATAAAGTGCTCCTCATATTATATTTATTACACCGTGCACACACACGTGACGGAGGTGTGAGTAGTACGGCTCTAAATAAAAAAGGGTCGTATATAACCCGGAAGCGGCCTGACCTTTACCACATTCGGATTGGTGAGTCGTTTGCCCGCTAAAGTTAACAATAATTTTCTGAGATTGTACACTAAAAGTGAACTGGCCTTGTATGGTAGACACATAAAACGAAATTTAAAGCCCCTAAAACTAGGCTAGCTAAGACATAAGACGTAGACACACAACGGGGCTCAAATCCCCCTAAAAACTAGGCTAGTTAAGATTGACTTGACAAAAATAATATTTTCTCATAAATAAAAAAATCTGAGATTGTACACTAAAGTGAATTGGTCTTGTATGGTGGAGACACATAAAACGGGATTTAGAGCCCCTAAAACTAGGCTAGCTAAGACATAAGATGTAGACACACAACGGGGCTCAAATCCCCCTAAAAACTAGGCTAGTTAAGATTGACTTGACAAAAATAATATTTTCTCAAAAAAAAATCTGAGATTGTACACTAAAGTGAACTGGTTTTGTATGGTGGAGACACAAAACGGGATTTAGAGCCCCTATAACTAGGCTAGCCAAGACATAAGATGTAGACACACAACGGAGCTCAAATCCCCCTAAAAACTAGGCTAGTTAAGATTGAATTGACAAAAATAATATTTTCTAAAAAAAAAATCTGAGATTGTACACTAAAGTGAACTGGTCTTGTATGGTGGAGACACAAAACGGGATTTAGAGCCCCTATAACTAGGCTAGTAAGACGATGTAGACACACAACGGGGCTCAAATCCCCCTAAAACAGTTAAGAGAACTTAAAAATAACGAATTTTCTAAAAAAAAAAAATCATACACTAAGTGATGGTGTATGGTAGACTCTAAAAAAAAAAAAAGATTAGACTGTAAAAGACTGGCCATTAAAGACGTGCCCACGGGCAATCCCCCTACTAAACCGTCTAGTTCACCGGGCTCAAAATAATATTTTCTAATAAGATTGATTGCAGACAAAATATATTTTCTCAAAAAAAAATCAGATTTAACTAATAACACTAAACACAACTAGTAGCTAATTGGGGATGAGACACACAACGGGCTCAAATCCCCCTAAAATACTAGCAATTAAGATGATTGACAAAAATAAATCCCCAAACATTGAGTGTACCCTCTAAAAATGGTGTATGGAGTAGACCCCTAATTTAGCTAACTATAATACAAGTGAACCTCTCGTTCCATCCTATAGGCATAAATGGTTAAACAAAAAAATGTGACTAAATTTCACTTTCTAACAGAGACTAGACTGGCTGAGGTGGAGACACGACACTTTAGTAGTAAAACTAGGTTAATAATCTCAAACACCTCTAACATAATTGGCTAGAGATTGTAAGTGAACTGTTGTATCTCAAAAAAGATTGTAATCCCTAAAAATAGGCTACTGTGTACGTGACATGAGACAACAAAACGGATTTTGTTGATGAAAAAATTATCCATGACCAAACAATGGCTTTTAAAATAGGCCGTATTGGCTTAAAACTAAAAATCTGGTGATTGTACTAAGTGAACTGGTTTGATAAAAATGGGACACGCCTGGAAACTAACACTAGTCAGCAGTAGACACAAACGCTAGAATCCCCCTAAAACAACGGGGCTAAACTAAACACGTTAAAAACTAAAACTAGAAATCTATATTGACTAAAAAAAAAAAAACTAAAATTTACACTAAAGTGAACTTTGGTGGACCTAAAAAAGGGTGATCCCCCTAAACTAGCTAATGAACCGGCGGCGGCACACTAAACAACAAAAAACTAGGCTATATAATGAGACACAAAAGAATTTTATGTGTGGCTCATTTGAAAAAACAAGATAAACTACTACTATAGATGGATAGACACACAACGGGCTCAAACCTAATGGTAAGTAAACAAAAAATTTTTTTTCAAAAAATTTAGAGACATAAGGTATGGTGGTGTGGAGAGACAAAACTAGCCAAGACGAGACGTACACAACGGTGCTCAAATCCCCCCCCCTTAAAAAAAAAAAACTAGGCTAGTTTAAGATTGACTTGACAAAATAATAAATTTTCTCAAAAAAAAAACCATTGCGATTGTACACTAAAGTGAACTGGTCTTGTATGGTGGAGACACAAAACGAGGATTTAGCGCCCCGAAAACGAGGCTAGCTAATGCACGAGGACATAGACAGCACACACGGGGCTCAAATCCCCCAAAAAGCCTAGGCTAGGTAAGATTGACTTGGACAAACATCATTTTTAATATTGTCCCAAAAAAAAAAATCTGAGATTGTCCACTAAAGTGAACTGGCCATGTATGGTGGAGACACCAACCGGGATTTAGAGGCCCCTAAAACTAGGCTAGGCTAATGCACGAGACGTTGACCACCACCACCCCACAGCGAGGCTCAAATCCCACCTAAAAACTAGGTTACCTAAGTAAGATTGACTTGACCAAAAATTATATTTTCTCGAAAAATAATTTTCTGAGATTGTCCACTAAAGTGAACATGGTATTGGTATGGTGGAGACACAAAACGAGATTTAGAGCCCCTAAAACTAGGCTTAGCTAGCAGGACGTAGACCACCACCACACAACGGGGCTTTCAAATCCCCCCCCCCCATTTTTTTTTCTGAGAGTTTACGTAAAGAGAGCTTCAAGGTGGGAAATGAAACGAATTTTCTGGTTAAATACAGTTTAAAGATTGACTTGACAAAAATAATATTTTCTCAAAACAAAAATTCTGAGATTGTACACTAAAGTGAACTGGTCTTGTATGGTGGAGACACAAAACGAGATTTAGAGCCCCTAAAATTAGGCTAGCTAATACACGAGACGTAGACACACAACGGGGCTCAAATAGCACTAAAAGCATTAGGATAGTTAAGTTTGAACTGACAAAATACTATTTTCTGTAAAAAAAAAATCTGAGATTGTACACTAAAGTGTATTGGTCTTGTTATGGTGGAGAGACACGAAACGAGATTTAGAGCCCGTTAAAAAATAGGATAGCTAATGCAGGACCCCCGTAGACACGCAACGGGGCTCAAATCCCCCTAAAAACTAGGCTAGTTACGATTGACTTGACAAAAATAATATTTTCTCAATTTTTTTTCTTCTGAGATCGTACACTAAAGTGAACTGGTCTTGTATGGTGGAGACACAAAAACGGGATTTAGAGCCCCTAAAAACAGGCTAGCTAATACACGAGACGTAACACACAACGGGGCTCAAATCCCCCTAAAAACTAGGCTTAGTTAAGATTTGGACTTGACAAAATACATTAAAAAAAAAAAAAAAACATCTGAGGATGTACACTAGAGTGAACTGGGGTCTTGGTGGTGCGAGGACACAAAAACGGGATTGTAGAGCATCCCTAAAAAACTAGGCTAGCTAATTACTGAACGTAGACGTAGACACACAAACGGGGCTCAAATCCCCTAAAAAAATAGGCTAGTTAAGATTGACTTTGACAAACATAATATTTTCTCAACATAAAAAACATATCTGAGATTGTACACTAAAGTGAAACTGGACTTGAATGGTTGAGACACAAAACGAGGTTTAGGGCCCCTAAAACTCGGCTAGCTTATGCACGTGACGTAGACACACACCGGGGCTAAAATCCCTCTAAAAAAACTAGGCTAGTTAAGATTGGCTTGACAAAAATTATTTCTTCTTAAAACAAAAATCTGAGATGGTACACTAAAGTGCACTGGCCTCGTATGGTGGAGACACAAACGGGATTTAAAGCCCCTAAAAACTAGGCTAGCTAATACGAGACATAGACACACAACGGGGGTCAAATCTCCCTAAAAAACTAGGGTAGTTAAGATTGACTTGACAAAAATAATATTTTCTCAAATAAATTTTGTGAGGGACTTGTCCACTAAAAAAATTTTGAACTGGTCTTGTATGGTGGAGACACAAAACGGGATTTAGAACCCCTAAAACTAGGCTAGCTAATACACGAGACGTAGACACACAACGGGGCTCAAATTCCCCTAAAAACTAGGCTAGTTAAGATTGACTTGACAAACATAATATTTTCTCAAAAAAAAAATCTGAGATTGTACACTAAAGTGAACTGGTCTTGTATGGTGGAGACACAAAACGGGATTTAGAGCCCCTAAAACTAGGCTAGCTAATGCACGAGACGTAGACACACAACGGGGCTCAAATCCCCCTAAAAACTAGGCTAGTTAAGATTGACATGACAAAAATAATATTTTCTCAAAAAAAAATCTGAGATTGTACACTAAAGTGAACTGGTCTTGTATGGTAGAGACACAAAACGGGATTTAGAACCCCCTAAAACTAGGCTAGCTAATGCACGAGACGTAGACACACAACGGGGCTCAAATCCCCCTAAAAACTAGGATAGTTAAGATTGACTTGACAAAAATAATATTTTCTCAAAAAAAAAATCTGAGATTGTACACTAAACTGAACTGGTCTTGTATGGTGGAGACACAAAACGGGATTTAGAACCCCTAAAACTAGGCTAGCTAATGCACGAGACGTAGACACACAACGGGGCTCAAATCCCCCTAAAAACTAGGCTAGTTAAGATTGACTTGACAAAAATAATATTTTCTCAATTTTTTTGTCTGTGATTGTACACTAAAGTGAACTGGTCTTGTATGGTGGAGACACAAAACGGGATTTAGAGCCCCTAAAACTAGGCTAGTTAATACACGAGACGTAGACACACAACGGGGCTCAAATCCCCCTAAAAACTAGGCTAGTTAAGATTGACTTGACAAAAATAATATTTTCTCAAAAAAAAAATCTGAGATTGAACACTAAAGTGAACTGGTCTTGTATGGTGGAGACACAAAACGGGATTTAGAGCCCCTAAAACTAGGCTAGCTAATGCACGAGACGTAGACACACAACGGGGCTCAAATCCCCCTAAAAACTAGGCTAGTTAAGATTGACTTGACAAAAATTAATATTTTCTCAAAAAAAAAATCTGAGATTGTACACTAAAGTGAACTGGTCTTGTATGGTGGAGACACAAAACGGGATTTAGAGCCCCTAAAACTAGGCTAGCTAATACACGAGACGTAGACACACAATGGGGCTCAAATACCCATAAAAACTAGGCTAGTTAAGATTGACTTGACAAAAATAATATTTTCTCAAAACAAAAATCTGAGATTGTACACTAAAGTGAACTGGTCTTGTATGGTGGAGACACAAAACGAGATTTAGAGCCCCTAAAACTAGGCTAGCTAATGCACGAGACGTAGACACACAACGGGGCTCAAATCCCCCTAAAAACTAGGCTAGTTAAGATTGACTTGACAAACATAATATTTTCTCAAAAAAAAAAATCTGAGATTGTACACTAAAGTGAACTGGTCTTGTATGGTGGAGACACAAAACGGGATTTAGAGCCCCTAAAACTAGGCTAGCTAATGCACGAGACGTAGACACACAACGGGGCTCAAATCCCCCTAAAAACTAGGCTAGTTAAGATTGACTTGACAAAAATAATATTTTCTCAAAAAAAAAAATCTGAGATTGTACACTAAAGTGAACTGGTCTTGTATGGTGGAGACACAAAACGGGATTTAGAGCCCCTAAAACTAGACTAGCTAATGCACGAGACATAGACACACAACGGGGCTCAAACCCTCTAAAACTAGGCTAGTTAAGATTGACTTGACAAAAATAATATTTTCTCAAAAAAAAAAATCTGAGATTGTACACTAAAGTGAACTGGTCTTGTATGGTGGAGACACAAAACGGGATTTAGAGCCCCTAAAACTAGGCTAGCTAATACACGAGACGTAGACATACAACTGGGCTCAAATCCCCCTAAAAACTAGGCTAGTTAAGATTGACTTGACAAAAATAATATTTTCTCAAAAAAAAAAATCTGAGATTGTACACTAAAGTGAACTGGTCTTGTATGGTGGCGACACAAAACGGGATTTAGAGCCCCTAAAACTAGGCTAGCTAATGCACGAGACGTAGACACACAACGGGGCTCAAATCCCCCTAAAAACTAGGCTAGTTAAGATTGACTTGACAAAAATAATATTTTCTCAAAAAAAAAATCTGAGATTGTACACTAAAGTGACTGGTCTTGTATGGTGGAGACACAAAACGGGATTTAGAGCCCCTAAAACTAGGCTAGCTAATGCACGAGACGTAGACACACAACGGGGCTCAAATCCCCTAAAAACTAGGCTAGTTAAGATTGACTTGACAAAAATAATATTTTCTCAAAAAAAAAAAATCTGAGATTGTACACTAAAGTGAACTGGTCTTGTATGGTGGAGACACAAAACGGGATTTAGAGCCCCTAAAACTAGGCTAGCTAATACACGAGACGTAGACACACAACGGGGCTCAAATCCCCCTAAAAACTAGGCTAGTTAAGATTGACTTGACAAAAATAATATTTTCTCAAAAAAAAAATCTGAGATTGTACACTAAAGTGAACTGGTCTTGTATGGTGGAGACACAAACGGGATTTAGAGCCCCTAAAACTAGGCTAGCTAATGCACGAGACGTAGACACACAACGGGGCTCAAATCCCCCTAAAAACTAGGCTAGTTAAGATTGACTTGACAAAAATAATATTTTCTCAAAAAAAAATCTGAGATTGTACACTAAAGTGAACTGGTCTTGTATGGTGGAGACACAAAACGGGATTTAGAGCCCCTAAAACTAGGCTAGCTAATGCACGAGACGTAGACACACAACGGGGCTCAAATCCCCCTAAAAACTAGGCTAGTTAAGATTGACTTGACAAAAATAATATTTTCTCAAAAAAAAAATCTGAGATTGTACACTAAAGTGAACTGGTCTTGTATGGTGGAGACACAAAACGGGATTTAGAGCCCCTAAAACTAGGCTAGCTAATGCACGAGACGTAGACACACAACGGGGCTTAAATCCCCCTAAAAACTAGGCTAGTTAAGATTGACTTGACAAAAATAATATTTTCTCAAAAAAAAAAATCTGAGATTGTACACTAAAGTGAACTGGTCTTGTATGGTGGAGACACAAAACGGGATTTAGAGCCCCTAAAACTAGGCTAGCTAATACACGAGACGTAGACACACAACGGGGCTCAAATCCCCCTAAAAACTAGGCTAGTTAAGATTGACTTGACAAAAATAATATTTTCTCAAAAAAAAAAATCTGAGATTGTACACTAAAGTGAACTGGTCTTGTATGGTGGAGACACAAAACGAGATTTAGAGCCCCTAAAACTAGGCTAGCTAATGCACGAGACATAGACACACAACGGGGCTCAAATCTCCCTAAAAACTAGGCTAGTTAAGATTGACTTGACAAAAATAATATTTTCTCAAAAAAAAAAATCTGAGCTTGTACACTAAAGTGAACTGGTCTTGTATGGTGGAGACACAAAACGGGATTTAGAACCCCTAAAACTAGGCTAGCTAATACACGAGACGTAGACACACAACGGGGCTCAATTCCCCCTAAAAACTAGGCTAGTTAAGATTGACTTGACAAACATCATATTTTCTCAAAAAAAAAATCTGAGATTGTACACTAAAGTGAACTGGTCTTGTATGGTGGCGACACAAAACGAGATTTAGAGCCCCTAAAACTAGGCTAGCTAATGCACGAGACGTAGACACACAACGGGGCTCAAATCCCCCTAAAAACTAGGCTAGTTAAGATTGACTTGACAAAAATAATATTTTCTCAATTTTTTTTTCTGAGATTGTACACTAAAGTGAACTGGTCTTGTATGGTGGAGACACAAAACTGGATTTAGAGCCCCTAAAACTAGGCTAGCTAATGCACGAGACGTAGACACACAACGGGGCTCAAATCCCCCTAAAAACTAGGATAGTTAAGATTGACTTGACAAAAATAATATTTTCTCAAAAAAAAATCTGAGATTGTACACTAAAGTGAACTGGTCTTGTATGGTGGAGACACAAAACGGGATTTAGAGCCCCTAAAACTAGGCTAGCTAATGCACGAGACGTAGACACACAACGGGGCTCAAATCTCCCTAAAAACTAGGCTAGTTAAGATTGACTTGACAAAAATAATATTTTCTCAATTTTTTGTTCTGAGATTGTACACTAAAGTGAACTGGTCTTGTATGGTGGAGACACAAAACGGGATTTAGAGCCCCTAAAACTAGGCTAGCTAATACACAAGACGTAGACACACAACGGGGCTCAAATCCCCCTAAAAACTAGGCTAGTTAAGATTGACTTGACAAAAATAATATTTTCTCAAAAAAATAAAATCTGAGATTGAACACTAAAGTGAACTGGTCTTGTGTGGTGGAGACACAAAACGGGATTTAGAGCCCCTAAAACTAGGCTAGCTAATGCACGAGACATAGACACACAACGGGGCTCAAATCCCCCTAAAAACTAGGCTAGTTAAGATTGACTTGACAAAAATAATATTTTCTTTAAAAAAAAACTGAGATTGTACACTAAAGTGAACTGGTCTTGTATGGTGGAGACACAAAACGAGATTTAGAGCCCCTAAAACTAGGCTAGCTAATGCATGAGACGTAGACACACAACGGGGCTCAAATCCCCCTAAAAAATAGGCTAGTTAAGATTGACTTGACAAACATAATATTTTCTCAAAATAAAAAATCTGAGATTGTACACTAAAGTGAACTGGTCTTGTATGGTGGAGACACAAAACGAGATTTAGAGCCCCTAAAATTAGGCTAGCTAATGCACGAGACGTAGACACACAACGGGGCTCAAATCCCCCTAAAAACTAGGCTAGTTAAGATTGACTTGACAAAATAATATTTTCTCAAAAAAATAAAATCTGAGATTGAACACTAAAGTGAACTGGTCTTGTATGGTGGAGACACAAAACGGGATTTAGAGCCCCTAAAACTAGGCTAGCTAATGCACGAGACATAGACACACAACGGGGCTCAAATCCCCCTAAAAACTAGGCTAGTTAAGATTGACTTGACAAAAATAATATTTTCTCAAAAAAAAAAATCTGAGATTGTACACTAAAGTGAACTGGTCTTGTATGGTGGAGACACAAAACGGGATTTAGAGCCCCTAAAACTAGGCTAGCTAATGTACGAGACATAGACACACAACGGGGCTCAAATCTCCCTAAAAACTAGGCTAGTTAAGATTGACTTGACAAAAATAATATTTTCTCAAAAAAAAAAATCTGAGCTTGTACACTAAAGTGAACTGGTCTTGTATGGTGGAGACACAAAACGGGATTTAGAACCCCTAAAACTAGGCTAGCTAATACACGAGACGTAGACACACAACGGGGCTCAATTCCCCCTAAAAACTAGGCTAGTTAAGATTGACTTGACAAACATCATATTTTCTCAAAAAAAAAATCTGAGATTGTACACTAAAGTGAACTGGTCTTGTATGGTGGCGACACAAAACGAGATTTAGAGCCCCTAAAACTAGGCTAGCTAATGCACGAGACGTAGACACACAACAGGGCTCAAATCCCCCTAAAAACTAGGCTAGTTAAGATTGACTTGACAAAAATCATATTTTCTCATTTTTTTTTTCTGAGATTGTACACTAAAGTGAACTGGTCTTGTATGGTGGAGACACAAAACTGGATTTAGAGCCCCTAAAACTAGGCTAGCTAATGCACGAGACGTAGACACACAACGTGGCTCAAATCCCCCTAAAAACTAGGATAGTTAAGATTGACTTGACAAAAATAATATTTTCTCAAAAAAAAAATCTGAGATTGTACACTAAAGTGAACTGGTCTTGTATGGTGGAGACACAAAACGGGATTTAGAGCCCCTAAAACTAGGCTAGCTAATGCACGAGACGTAGACACACAACGGGGCTCAAATCTCCCTAAAAACTAGGCTAGTTAAGATTGACTTGACAAAAATAATATTTTCTCAATTTTTTTTTCTGAGATTGTACACTAAAGTGAACTGGTCTTGTATGGTGGAGACACAAAACGGGATTTAGAGCCCCTAAAACTAGGCTAGCTAATACACGAGACGTAGACACACAACGGGGCTCAAATCCCCCTAAAAACTAGGCTAGTTAAGATTGACTTGACAAAAATAATATTTTCTCAAAAAAATAAAATCTGAGATTGAACACTAAAGTGAACTGGTCTTGTGTGGTGGAGACACAAAACGGGATTTAGAGCCCCTAAAACTAGGCTAGCTAATGCACGAGACATAGACACACAACGGGGCTCAAATCCCCCTAAAAACTAGGCTAGTTAAGATTGACTTGACAAAAATAATATTTTCTCAAAAAGAAAATCTGAGATTGTACACTAAAGTGAACTGGTCTTGTATGGTGGAGACACAAAACGGGATTTAGAGCCCCTAAAACTAGGCTAGCTAATACACGAGACGTAGACACACAACGGGGCTCAAATCCCTCTAAAAACTAGGCTAGTTAAGATTCACTTGATAAAAATAATATTTTCTCAAAAAAAAATCTGAGATTGTACACTAAAGTGAACTGGTCTTGTATGGTGGAGACACAAAACGGGATTTAGAGCCCCTAAAACTAGGCTAGCTAATACACGAGACGTAGACACACAACGGTGCTCAAATCCCCCTAAAAACTAGGCTAGTTAAGATTGACTTGACAAAAATAATATTTTCTCAAAAAAAAAATCTGAGATTGTACACTAAAGTGAACTGGTCTTGTATGGTGGAGACACAAAACGAGATTTAGAGCCCCTAAAACTAGGCTAGCTAATGCACGAGACATAGACACACAACGGGGCTCAAATCCCCCTAAAAACTAGGCTAGTTAAGATTGACTTGACAAACATAATATTTTCTCAAAAAAAAAATCTGAGATTGTACACTAAAGTGAACTGGTCTTGTATGGTGGAGACACAAAACGAGATTTAGAGCCCCTAAAACTAGGCTAGCTAATGCACGAGACGTAGACACACAACGGGGCTCAAATCCCCCTAAAAACTAGGCTAGTTAAGATTGACTTGACAAAAATAATATTTTCTCAAAAAAAAAATCTGAGATTGTACACTAAAGTGAACTGGTCTTGTATGGTGGAGACACAAAACGAGATTTAGAGCCCCTAAAATTAGGCTAGCTAATACACGAGACGTAGACACACAACGGGGCTCAAATCCCCCTAAAAACTAGGCTAGTTAAGATTGACTTGACAAAAATAATATTTTCTAAAAAAAAAAATCTGAGATTGTACACTAAAGTGAACTGGTCTTGTATGGTGGAGACACAAAACGAGATTTAGAGCCAGTAAAAATAGGCTAGCTAATGCACGAGACGTAGACACACAACGGGGCTCAAATCCCCCTAAAAACTAGGCTAGTTAAGATTGACTTGACAAAAATAATATTTTCTCAATTTTTTTTTTCTGAGATTGTACACTAAAGTGAACTGGTCTTGTATGGTGGAGACACAAAACGGGATTTAGAGCCCCTAAAACTAGGCTAGCTAATACACGAGACGTATACACACAACGGGGCTCAAATCCCCCTAAAAACTAGGCTAGTTAAGATTGACTTGACAAAAATAATATTTAAAAAAAAAAAAAAATCTGAGATTGTACACTAAAGTGAACTGGTCTTGTATGGTGGAGACACAAAACGGGATTTAGAGCCCCTAAAACTAGGCTAGCTAATGCACGAGACATAGACACACAACGGGGCTCAAATCCCCCTAAAAACTAGGCTAGTTAAGATTGACTTGACAAAAATAATATTTTCTCAAAAAAAAAAATCTGAGATTGTACACTAAAGTGAACTGGTCTTGTATGGTGGAGACACAAAACGAGATTTAGAGCCCCTAAAACTAGGCTAGCTAATGCATGAGACATAGACACACAACGGGGCTCAAATCCCCCTAAAAACTAGGCTAGTTAAGATTGACTTGACAAAAATAATATTTTCTCAAAAAAAAAAATCTGAGATTGTACACTAAAGTGAACTGGTCTTGTATGGTGGAGACACAAAACGAGATTTAGAGCCCCTAAAACTAGGCTAGCTAATGCACGAGACATAGACACACAACGGGGCTCAAATCCCCCTAAAAACTAGGCTAGTTAAGATTGACTTGACAAACATAATATTTTCTCAAAAAAAAATCTGAGATTGTACACTAAAGTGAACTGGTCTTGTATGGTGGAGACACAAAACGGGATTTAGAGCCCCTAAAACTAGGCTAGCTAATGCACGAGACGTTGACACACAACGAGGCTCAAATCCCCCTAAAAACTAGGCTACTTAAGATTGACTTGACAAAAATAATATTTTCTCAAAAAAAAAATCTGAGATTGTACACTAAAGTGAACTGGTCTTGTATGGTGGAGACACAAAACGAGATTTAGAGCCCCTAAAACTAGGCTAGCTAATGCATGAGACGTAGACACACAACGGGGCTCAAATCCCCCTAAAAACTAGGCTAGTTAAGATTGACTTGACAAAAATAATATTTTCTCAAAAAAAAAATCTGAGATTGTACACTAAAGTGAACTGGTCTTGTATGGTGGAGACACAAAACGGGATTTAGAGCCCCTAAAACTAGGCTAGCTAATACACGAGACGTAGACACACAACGGTGCTCAAATCCCCCTAAAAACTAGGCTAGTTAAGATTGACTTGACAAACATAATATTTTCTCAAAAAAAAAAATCTGAGATTGTACACTAAAGTGAACTGGTCTTGTATGGTGGAGACACAAAACGGGATTTAGAGCCCCTAAAACTAGGCTAGCTAATGCACGAGACGTTGACACACAACGAGGCTCAAATCCCACTAAAAACTAGGCTACTTAAGATTGACTTGACAAAAATAATATTTTCTTTAAAAAAAAACTGAGATTGTACACTAAAGTGAACTGGTCTTGTATGGTGGAGACACAAAACGAGATTTAGAGCCCCTAAAACTAGGCTAGCTAATGCATGAGACGTAGACACACAACGGGGCTCAAATCCCCCTAAAAAATAGGCTAGTTAAGATTGACTTGACAAACATAATATTTTCTCAAAATAAAAAATCTGAGATTGTACACTAAAGTGAACTGGTCTTGTATGGTGGAGACACAAAACGAGATTTAGAGCCCCTAAAATTAGGCTAGCTAATGCACGAGACGTAGACACACAACGGGGCTCAAATCCCCCTAAAAACTAGGCTAGTTAAGATTGACTTGACAAAAATAATATTTTCTCAAAAAAAAAAATCTGAGATTGAACACTAAAGTGAACTGGTCTTGTATGGTGGAGACACAAAACGGGATTTAGAGCCCCTAAAACTAGGCTAGCTAATGCACGAGACATAGACACACAACGGGGCTCAAATCCCCCTAAAAACTAGGCTAGTTAAGATTGACTTGACAAAAATAATATTTTCTCAAAAAAAAAAATCTGAGATTGTACACTAAAGTGAACTGGTCTTGTATGGTGGAGACACAAAACGGGATTTAGAGCCCCTAAAACTAGGCTAGCTAATGTACGAGACATAGACACACAACGGGGCTCAAATCTCCCTAAAAACTAGGCTAGTTAAGATTGACTTGACAAAAATAATATTTTCTCAAAAAAAAAAATCTGAGCTTGTACACTAAAGTGAACTGGTCTTGTATGGTGGAGACACAAAACGGGATTTAGAGCCCCTAAAACTAGGCTAGCTAATACACGAGACGTAGACACACAACGGGGCTCAATTCCCCCTAAAAACTAGGCTAGTTAAGATTGACTTGACAAACATCATATTTTCTCAAAAAAAAAATCTGAGATTGTACACTAAAGTGAACTGGTCTTGTATGGTGGCGACACAAAACGAGATTTAGAGCCCCTAAAACTAGGCTAGCTAATGCACGAGACGTAGACACACAACAGGGCTCAAATCCCCCTAAAAACTAGGCTAGTTAAGATTGACTTGACAAAAATAATATTTTCTCAATTTTTTTTTTCTGAGATTGTACACTAAAGTGAACTGGTCTTGTATGGTGGAGACACAAAACTGGATTTAGAGCCCCTAAAACTAGGCTAGCTAATGCACGAGACGTAGACACACAACGGGGCTCAAATCCCCCTAAAAACTAGGATAGTTAAGATTGACTTGACAAAAATAATATTTTCTCAAAAAAAAAATCTGAGATTGTACACTAAAGTGAACTGGTCTTGTATGGTGGAGACACAAAACGGGATTTAGAGCCCCTAAAACTAGGCTAGCTAATGCACGAGACGTAGACACACAACGGGGCTCAAATCTCCCTAAAAACTAGGCTAGTTAAGATTGACTTGACAAAAATAATATTTTCTAAAAAAAAAAATCTGAGATTGTACACTAAAGTGAACTGGTCTTGTATGGTGGAGACACAAAACGGGATTTAGAGCCCCAAAAACTAGGCTAGCTAATACACGAGACGTAGACACACAACGGGGCTCAAATCCCCCTAAAAACTAGGCTAGTTAAGATTGACTTGACAAAAATAATATTTTCTCCAAAAAAAAATCTGAGATTGTACACTAAAGTGAACTGATCTTGTATGGTGGAGACACAAAACGGGATTTAGAGCCCCTAAAACTAGGCTAGCTAATACACGAGACGTAGACACACAACGGGGCTCAAATCCCCCTAAAAGCTAGGCTAGTTAAGATTGACTTGACAAAAATAATATTTTCTAAAAAAAAAAAATCTGAGATTGTACACTAAAGTGAACTGGTCTTGTATGGTGGAGACACAAAACGAGATTTAGAGCCAGTAAAAATAGGCTAGCTAATGCACGAGACGTAGACACACAACGGGGTTCAATTCCCCCTAAACACTAGGCTAGTTAAGATTGACTTGACAAAAATAATATTTTCTCAATTTTTTTTTTCTGTGATTGTACACTAAAGTGAACTGGTCTTGTATGGTGGAGACACAAAACGGGATTTAGAGCCCCTAAAACTAGGCTAGCTAATACACGAGACGTATACACACAACGGGGCTCAAATCCCCCTAAAAACTAGGCTAGTTAAGATTGACTTGACAAAAATAATATTTAAAAAAAAAAAAAATCTGAGATTGTACACTAAAGTGAACTGGTCTTGTATGGTGGAGACACAAAACGAGATTTAGAGCCCCTAAAACTAGGCTAGCTAATGCACGAGACGTAGACACACAACGGGGCTCAAATCCCCCTAAAAACTAGGCTAGTTAAGATTGACTTGACAAAAATAATATTTTCTCAAAAAAAAAAATCTGAGATTGTACACTAAAGTGAACTGGTCTTGTATGGTGGAGACACAAAACGAGATTTAGAGCCCCTAAAACTAGGCTAGCTAATGCACGAGACATAGACACACAACGGGGCTCAAATCCCCCTAAAAACTAGGCTAGTTAAGATTGACTTGACAAAAATAATATTTTCTTTAAAAAAAACTGAGATTGTACACTAAATTGACTTGACAAACATAATATTTTCTCAAAAAAAAAATCTGAGATTGTACACTAAAGTGAACTGGTCTTGTATGGTGGAGACACAAAACGGGATTTAGAGCCCCTAAAACTAGGCTAGCTAATGCACGAGACGTTGACACACAACGAGGCTCAAATCCCACTAAAAACTAGGCTACTTAAGATTGACTTGACAAAAATAATATTTTCTTTAAAAAAAAACTGAGATTGTACACTAAAGTGAACTGGTCTTGTATGGTGGAGACACAAAACGAGATTTAGAGCCCCTAAAACTAGGCTAGCTAATGCATGAGACGTAGACACACAACGGGGCTCAAATCCCCCTAAAAAATAGGCTAGTTAAGATTGACTTGACAAACATAATATTTTCTCAAAATAAAAAATCTGAGATTGTACACTAAAGTGAACTGGTCTTGTATGGTGGAGACACAAAACGAGATTTAGAGCCCCTAAAATTAGGCTAGCTAATGCACGAGACGTAGACACACAACGGGGCTCAAATCCCCCTAAAAACTAGGCTAGTTAAGATTGACTTGACAAAAATAATATTTTCTCAAAAAAAAAATCTGAGATTGAACACTAAAGTGAACTGGTCTTGTATGGTGGAGACACAAAACGGGATTTAGAGCCCCTAAAACTAGGCTAGCTAATGCACGAGACATAGACACACAACGGGGCTCAAATCCCCCTAAAAACTAGGCTAGTTAAGATTGACTTGACAAAAATAATATTTTCTCAAAAAAAAAAAATCTGAGCTTGTACACTAAAGTGAACTGGTCTTGTATGGTGGAGACACAAAACGGGATTTAGAGCCCCTAAAACTAGGCTAGCTAATACACGAGACGTAGACACACAACGGTGCTCAATTCCCCCTAAAAACTAGGCTAGTTAAGATTGACTTTACAAAAATAATATTTTCTCAAAAAAAAAATCTGAGATTGTACACTAAAGTGAACTGGTCTTGTATGGTGGAGACACAAAACGAGATTTAGAGCCCCTAAAACTAGGCTAGCTAATGCACGAGACGTAGACACACAACGAGGCTCAAATCCCCCTAAAAACTAGGCTAGTTAAGATTGACTTGACAAAAATAATATTTTCTCAAAACAAAAAATGAGATTGTACACTAAAGTGAACTGGTCTTGTATGGTGGAGACACAAAACGGGATTTAGAGCCCCTAAACCTAGGCTAGCTAATGCACGAGATGTAGACACACAACGGGGCTCAAATCCCCCTAAAAACTAGGCTAGTTAAGATTGACTTGACAAAAATAATATTTTCTCAAAAAAAAAATCTGAGATTGTACACTAAAGTGAACTGGTCTTGTATGGTGGAGACACAAAACGAGATTTAGAGCCCCTAAAACTAGGCAAGCTAATACACGAGACGTAGTAATAATAATAATAATACTAATAATGACACACAACGGGGCTCAAATCCCCCTAAAAACTAGGCTAGTTAAGATTGACTTGACAAAAATAATATTTAAAAAAAAAAAAATCTGAGATTGTACACTAAATTGAACTGGTCTTGTACGGTGGAGACACAAAACGAGATTTAGAGCCCCTAAAACTAGGCTAGCTAATGCACGAGACATAGACACACAACGGGGCTCAAATCCCCCTAAAAACTAGGCTAGTTAAGATTGACTTGACAAAAATAATATTTTCTCAAAAAAAAATCTGAGATTGTACACTAAAGTGAACTGGTCTTGTATGGTGGAGACACAAAACGGGATTTAGAGCCCCTAAAACTAGGCTAGCTAATACACGAGACATAGACACACAACGGGGCTCAAATCCCCCTAAAAACTAGGCTAGTTAAGATTGACTTGACAAAAATAATATTTTCTAAAAAAAAAAATCTGAGATTGTACACTAAAGTGAACTGGTCTTGTATGGTGGAGACACAAAACGGGATTTAGAGCCCCTAAAATTAGGCTAGCTAATACACGAGACGTAGACACACAACGGGGCTCAAATCCCCCTAAAAACTAGGCTAGTTAAGATTGACTTGACAAAAATAATATTTTCTCAAAAAAATATTTCTGAGATTGTACACTAAACTGAACTGGTCTTGTATGGTGGAGACACAAAACGGGATTTA
The DNA here is from genome assembly GCA_032716605.1 of Paralithodes platypus. Classification (NCBI taxonomy): domain Eukaryota; kingdom Metazoa; phylum Arthropoda; class Malacostraca; order Decapoda; family Lithodidae; genus Paralithodes; species Paralithodes platypus. The sequence continues at coordinate 77,891,275 of CM064482.1, read as the reverse complement.
GAGCCCCTAAAACTAGGCTAGCTAATACACGAGACGTAGACACACAACGGGGCTCAAATCCCCCTAAAAACTAGGCTAGTTAAGATTGACTTGACAAAAATAATATTTTCTCAAAAAAAAATCTGAGATTGTACAATAAAGTGAACTGGTCTTGTATGGTGGAGACACAAAACGGGATTTAGAGCCCCTAAAATTAGGCTAGCTAATACACGAGACATAGACACACAACGGGGCTCAAATCCCCCTAAAAACTAGGCTAGTTAAGATTGACTTGACAAAAATAATATTTTCTCAAAAAAAAAAATCTGAGATTGTACACTAAAGTGAACTGGTCTTGTATGGTGGAGACACAAAACGGGATTTAGAGCCCCTAAAACTAGGCTAGCTAATGCACGAGACGTAGACACACAACATAGCCGCGGACCTTGGGCTAACGTCCGCGGAGAAGGTGGCGGGGATCAGATGCCATAGAAATTGGACACCCTTTTATGGCATTTGGGTGTGAAATACGACACCATTTCCAGTCTATCGGAGATAATGATGGTAAAGGAAAATGCGGTAATTTAATCAGAATCTCTTCAATAAGATATGCATAATGAATATGTTTTATTTTCTTCTGTGCTTGGTTCTATTTTTTCTTCAGAATGTTATAAATAGCACTGGTTATAAATAGCACTGATTATATCGACTCGTCAGTATATCTTGCAAGTTTTACATTATAAGAAGTGTGTGATTGTAAGATAACAAGAGGGGGAACACAAAGTCAAGGTTCCTGTAATAGTTAACTATTAGTTTTCGTTCATGTTGACACACACACACACAGATATATATATATATATATATTTATATATATATATATATATATATATATATATATAATATATATATATATATATATATATATATAATATATATATATATATATATATATATATATATATATATATATATATATATATATATATATATATATATTATATATATATATATATATATATATATATATATATAGCCTACAGTATATATATATATATAGTAATAGATTAGGATATTACTTGTTACTTTTGGTACTTAAGTAATTAATTCGGTAGATACTTTTTTTACTTTAACTCAAGTACATTTCTAGTTGGGAACTTTTACTTTTCAAAAAGTACAATCATCAAGTACTTTTTACACCCCTGGTCACTCAGCCTACTGTAAACAAGTGTGAGGTTCTTTACTCCGATGACACCGTGTTGAGGTGGATCTTCAGTAGGCCTCTCTGTGATGAATAATGTTTGTAGAAAACTGCCACCACTAATAGTTTATAGACATATTAGGAGTCTGGAATTAATCAACCCATGCGATCAGCCTTTCCTTTATTTGTTGTATAAGTATGCAGGAACACAGTCAGGAATCAAATCAGGTGTGAAATGATGAAATTGTGAGAATGGTGAAAGGGGGCGTGTGAGAGCGTGGTGAGTGGACCTCCGCCCTCGACTCGTGTCTGTCAAGTTCTCTCGTGTGATCGCCGTCATGCCTAGGTTCAACCGCACCTCGCCTTCCGAGAATGCATAACCAATCATGAAAGCGTGAATAATCCTGAATGACGAGTGAATAATAATACATGACGAGTGAATAATCGTGCATAACTCCAGTCCAGGGGTCTCCTGGTGTTTAGGTTAGCAAGTCGTTAATATAGGAATGTAATGATTAATAAGAATGTTTACCTTGGCTATTGATAAGGACACCTGTGGTCTTGCCTCTGGACCACAGCTAACAGCTCCTTGTACAGGCATATACAAAGGTCGTGTCACAAGTATGAATTGAGTTATGAGTTGTCTAAAATTAATATGAGTGAAAGGATCGTATAACACGCCCCCACTACGAGAGTTTTGTTCCCACTGCAAAACAAAACTGCAAATGGAGCACTAAAATTATAATTTTATCTATCTATCTATATGCTCAGGCCCAATCCCCATTTTGGGGGTAGCCGACTCAAGACAGAGCAAGAACAGGGAAAACACAAAAACAACATAAAACAAAAAATAAACACAGATAAAAAACACAAACTCTCACACATCCAGGTCACCCAGGAGAAGACCCAGAGACCAGGGTTACCAAGGTCGCTCCAGCACTCCCCCGGCCCCTGACCACCCGGAGAGGTTCCGATCTCGGCAGGCAGACATGCAGCGGAGCCAAAGCCACAAGCCCTCCCACCACACTTCCAGGCACACCCTTCATATTAATCGTCTCCCCGGGCCAGGCGCCTGATGGACTATTATCTAGTCCAACTTGCGCCCGACCCCTTACTCCAAATGACCACGTGTTCACTCAACTATTCACAAGCATTCTCCATTCACTCCTGTCCACCACCACTTCCCCTGCCTGATCTATAGTCATTCCTCTATCATCCAAAGCCTTTCTTACACAGTCTCTCCATCTCAATGGGGGTCTTCCTGCCCTTCTATCTCCCCTTGTACCTGACTCACATATTCTCTTTGTAAGCCTTTCATCTCCCATTCGTTCAACATGACCATACCAGCTCAGCACCCTTCTGTCCACTCTGGCTGACAAATGTTCCTGCTGCCCCACTCTCCTACGTATCTCTTCATTCCTCAATCTGTCTCTACGAGTAACTCCACACATACTCCTCAAGCAGCTCATCTCCATCACATCCAGCCCTCTTTTCTCCTTTTTCTTCAGAGCCCATGTCTCAGCCCCATACATCACTGTTGGCACAACAATTCCTTGATACAGTGCACTCTTTACTTTCACTCCGAGATTTCTCGTCTTCCACATACTTCCCATTGCTCCGAAAACCTTCCTTCCTTCACACACTCTCTGTTTTACCTCCACTTCCATACCTCCACTCCTGCTTATCGTTCCTCCTAGATATTTAAAACACTCTACTTGTTCCAATATTTCCCCATCCAGCCTCACATCTAGATTCACCCTATGCTCTCCCCTATTACACACCATTACTTTACTTTTATTGACGTTCACCTTCAGTTTCCTCCTTCCACAAACCACACCAAACTCTTTGACTACCCGCTGCAGTTTCTCATCAGAATCCGCCACCAATGCTGTGTCATCAGCGAACAGCAACTGATTCAACTCCCAATCTCTACCATTCTTTCCTACTAAACCCAATCCTCTTCCCATAGTTCTCCTTTTCACCTCCCTTACCACACCATCCATAAACATATTAAACAGCCATGGTGACATTACACAACCCTGTCGCAAACCTACCTTTACCTCAAACCATTCACTCAACTCACCATTTCCTACTCGCACACATGCTCTGCTCCCTTCATAAAAACTCTTAACTGCTTCTAACAAATTTCCTCCTATTTCATAAATCCTTAACACCTTCCACATTGCTTCACAGTCCACACGATCATACGCTTTTTCAAGTCCATAAAAGCCCAAAATATCTCCTTATGCTTCTCTAAATACTTCTCGCATAACTGTCTTACTGCAAACATCTGATCCACGCACCCTCTTCCCCTCCTAAAACCGCACTGTTCTTCTCCTATTGCAACTTCTGTACACTTTATTATCCTCTCTATCAACACCCTGCCATACAGCTTTCCAACCACTGACAATAAACTAATACCTCTATAACTTGAACACTCCTGCCGATCTCCCTTCCCCTTGTACAACGGCACAATACATGCACTCTTCCAGTCTATTGGTACCATTGACACAGCAAAGCACACATTGAAAAGTCTCACCAACCAATCTATTATCACATCTCCACCCCTATAATAAAATTATAATAAAAAAGTGAAATAAGTGAAAGAGAAATAAAAACAAAAAGAAATGCTCAAGTCTAATGAAAGATTATAAAGGCTGAGGTTTTGTAGATTTTCTATAATAAAAGAGATGAGATGTGTTGAAAATGGTACATACATAAAGAGATATATACATATAAAATTGTAAAAGTAAGAGTAATTATTCTATTAAAAAAAAATCAATAATATAAACAAGTACATAGTCCTATATAATACAACACTAAGTAATTGAAAATTTAGAAAGTACCAAATATATAAAGTTCAATCTTCAGATTAGGAAACTTTCCACATTAACAAATCAATATTTATAGTATGTATTTTCTAGGATAGTGCAATGTTATTCTTTTCTAAAATATAGACTATATTTTCTAAGTCTGATTGTGTCAAATATATATAGACTATATTTTCTAAGTCTGATTGTGCTAAACATATAGACTATAATTATTTCCTAAGTCTGATTGTGCTAAATATATAGACTATATTTTCTAAGTCTGATTATGCCAAAATTACATTTTCTTGTGCATATGTAACTAGTTTTCCACATTTATCATGTTAGTGCTTTCACGAAATGTTCAAGTTCACTAATACGTGATGCTAGGCGAGAGTTTGAGCAATAACATAAGATAATAGCAATAATAAAAAGAATCATGAGTAGACCAATGGGAGGGTATACATAGTAAGGCTTGACAAAGTGAGTGAAGGACAGAGCGTCCAAAGATGAGTTGATTAGATTCAAAGTGTTGATGGTATGTGAAACAACCTTAGGAAACGAAAAATTTCCAGAAATGTTAACAGAGGGAGGAATTTCAGCAAAAAGACGACTGTCAATAGAAATTGAACTCAGGTGAAATGTGGAAGGGTAAATAGTGAGGAAAGGACAGACAATCATGCATGAATCCTTTATGTAAATCAAACCTACTGCGTGTCTGTGGAAAGGTGAGCGATCGGGACAAGTCACAAGGAGAGTAGTTGCTTTCACAAAATAAAGAAAATTAGTATCCAAAATGTGTGCATGGAAGAAATCTTTCTGAGGAGCGGGAGTGAATTGACATTAATCTAGCATATGACCGAAGGTCATATCTGTCATTAGGGGGGATTTTCTGTTCGTTTTTCTTTTTCTTTATCTTTTTCGGTTTCATTAGTGTTTCCTCGAAATTCGTGTTTACGTATCCGGGTAGAGTACGCCGAATTTTCTTCAAATGATCAACATGTGCTCGTTTCTCATTACCTATATCTAAATGTTTAATTGTTGTTCTATTTCCTTCAACTGTCAAACTCTGTAGGGACCAGCAAAGACTGGTTGCAATTTATCTTTAGCGTAAACATCTCGCAGAAAAACAATATCTCCAATATTGATATTCGGATTAGATTTATTTTTGTTAGCTATGGTGGTCATTTCTTCCTTAGAGTGAGTGAGATTATTTCTTGTAAATAGTACGAAAATTATTCCAATGATATAACAAATAATCATCCGAATTATACACAGGAGTATTGGCTTTCTGTAAATTAGTAAAAGGGAGTTTCTTATCTCTGCCAAAAACAATGAAATGTGGAGAATCAGCAATGGAAGTATTAATAGATGAATTAAGTGTGGCTTCTGCGTAATGAATAAAGTTATCCCAAGTACCGGTATCGCGTTCGTGTAATAAACAGCGTAGGGCACTAATTAAGGACTGATTAGCACGTTCAACTAAGCCATTACTGTGTGGTGAATGGGGGCAAATTGTCTCGAGATTAATATTATATTCTCTACAAATGTCTTCCATATCAGGATTACAGAATTCTGTGCCATTATCACTAATTATAGTGTTTGGGCAGTCAAGTTTACAAATTAAATCTCGTAAGAGTGCTTGTGTAATAGATTTCGCTTCTTTATCTTGCAAAACTGAAAGAATCACATATCTCGAAAAGTGATCAACTATAACCAGTACATATTGATTACCAGTATTTGTGAGGGGTAACTTGAGTAGATCTATTCCAACTACATCAAAGGGGTAATTAGGTATCGGATAAGTACCGATCTTAGCAGATACATTTAACTTGGGTTTAACTTTCGCGCAAGTAATACATTCATCTATGAGAGTTAATAAATCACGTTTCATTGTACGCCAGTAAAATTACCTTTGAGCTTGAGAGAAGGCTCTATCCTTACTAGGGTGTCAAACTAATTTGTGACCATGAATAAAGTGTAGCGTCACATCTATGCGTGAAGAGGGAATAACTAATTGCAACACCTCTCTATTAGGTGATTTCCTGCCAGATAACTGCGTTCTCTTGTACAAACAATTATCGTGTATTTCGAAGTCTTGTAAATTCAAAGCTATTATATCTCCAGTGCTCGAGTTAACAGTATCACCTCATTCTATACTAAGAATTACTTTACTCCAAAACGTGTCGGATCTCTGCTCCGCAGCAATACCATCAGTGTTCAGAATCGCTTTGGCTGAAACTGAAGCTACTGGATTACGAGATAAGGCATCAGCTGCAACATTGTGTTTACCTTCCACATACATTAATTGGGGATTATAAGATGCCAAGATTAATTTCCATCGAGCACGTCTGCCAGACAAAAATTTATCATCGAACAACTTAAGTAAGGGTTTGTGATCTGTCCATACAGTCACATTATAGCCATAAATTATTTCTGTGTACGTCTGAAGAGCCCATATTAATGCAGCGCCTTCTAAGTCAGTTACACAATAATTTATTTCTGCCAGTTTGAGAGAACGGCTTGCGTAGCCTAACGGGCGTAATTCATTCCTTTCATCATACTGCATGAGAGTAGCACCGAATCCGGAGTACGAAGCGTCAGTGTTAATAACAAAGTCTTTATTAAAATCAGGAAAGGCAAGTGTTGGTCTCGTGGTTAAACTATTCTTTAATTTATTAGAACTTTGCTCTTGTTCATAACTCCAATTAAATTCCACACCTTTCTTTAACAGTTCGTAAAGGGGTTTCGCCATGATTGCATAATTTCTAATGAAACTCCTATAATAACCACTGATACCAAGGAATTGTCGCAATTGTTTTACGTTAGTGGGTGTTGGGAAATTTATGATAGCGTTCGTGAGATCAGGAGTGGTATTAACACCATCTGGGGTTAGTTCATGTCCTAAAAAAATTAGTTTCTTCTTGAAAAAGTTACATTTACTAAGTTTAATCTTTAAACCAGTTTCATTAAGTCTAGATAAAACTTTCCTCAGTGCTTCAACATGGTCCGATATATTTTTCGAAAAAATTATGATATCGTCTATATATACATAAATGTTATCACCTAATAATCCTGCCAATATATTAGACATGAGACGTTGAAATACTGCCGGTGAATTTTTAAGGCCTTGTGGTAAGCGTTTGAATTCATATGTTCCAGAGGGGGAATTAAATGCGGTGTATTGACGGGAATCTTCATCTAAATTAATCTGATGGAAACCACTCGACAAATCCATAGTACTAAACACTTTATTATCAGTACCTAACGAATTTAAGATTTCAGGGATTGCAGGCATATGAAAATGTTCAGTTTCTGTGAGAGAATTAAGTTTCCTGTATTCTACGACAACTCTATATTCGCCCTTATTTTTCTTAGGAACCAAAAATATGGGACTACGCCATAAAGACAGAGATGGCTGTATTACATCTTGTTTCAATAATTCTTTCACATGCGTATTAGTTAATTCTCTTTGTGAATGAGAGAGACGGTACATTGGCAGATAAACAGGTGTTTGATTAACATCTTTCAAAATTATACGGTGATCCAGGATATCTGTAAATCCCATAGAGTCAGTTTTAAGGTGTACAGTGGAGTGATATTCATTTAACAATTCGTGTAAAGGAGCGTTTGCCTCGGGATAATCTACTGGGTTAAGTTGACTTAATATTTTTCATTCGTTCATCAGAAAATGATGGTGTGAAGGCTTTCATATTAACATTACTTATGGATATAGGACTCATTTCCTCAAATATTCCGGGGATAACTTCAGCTTCACAAATAACTGTACCCGCAAATACTTTTATCATGCCATTAGTAAAATTAGTTAACAGTGTCATAAAACAATTAGTATGTTTAACTTCATGTAAACTTTGGGAGATGTGTATGCCTTTAATCATTCTAGTGTCTGGAAGTAAAACTAGTGAGTTAACATCTTCACATAAATTATCAGCATATACAACAGCGACTTAGCGGAGTGTGGCTCAATTACAATATCCTTGTCCATAAGAATATTTGTAATAGAGGACTTTAATCCGACATAATCACTTACCGTGACTGAAGGGGTTTGAGGTTGAGAATAAGATAAGGGGGGTGTTTCCGTGTATGGGTAAAACCTTGTTACCCGCGGCGCTCGTAAGACGGCGGGTGTGTGAGTGTGTGGCGGCGGGGGGCGGTGAATGTGTGTGGTGGGGTGGAGGTGGTTTGACCTTGAAACGCGACTGCCTTACATCTCGCCTCCACTATGCTCGCACTAGACGGGGGAATATTTAATGTGATACCTTCAATAAAGCACTTTTCTATTTCTACTCCGTTCATGTGAGGGAAGAGCAAAAATTATCTGTTTCTCATAGTACCATACCCTAACAATATGTCAGCTCCCACATTAAGTGTATGTAAGACATAAAATTTCTCATTATAAGGATTTAGATCTGAATGCAAAGTCAGGGGCAAGTACGTCACTCCAATAATTCCCAAATGATCACCAGAAACACTTTCTAATATTACATCTGGAGGGGATATTTTCAAAGATTTGTCAGAATTTAGTCTCTCAAAAATATTTTCAGGAATGAGGTTAACAGGAGAACCCGTGTCTAACAAAACTGTCATTGATATACCCTTACATTGAGAATTAAGAACACATAACTCTGGAGATTGCATTAGGGCACCAACACGTAATTTTCTGAGGGATTTGGGTTTCACTACTGGCGGGAGGGGAGGTGGAACACTTATATTTATGTTATAGCGAGTTGAGAGCCGCGCGCCATGTTTCCCGAGTGTTTAGCAGTGTGTCTGAATGATTTGTGGTTCGCTACGACTGCCGCGACTACCTCACATTGGCTGGTCCAATGTGTCCTTTCTTTGCACTTCCGACAGTATGGCGAACGTCCTGTCGAAAATTCATGACTTTCCTTCTGTTTGATATGGCAATTAGAGACCTTATGGCCTGCATAACCACAGTAGTAACACAAGTCGGTGGTCCCAGTTTGAGAATTAGGTTTGGCCTGAAAATGAGTGGGAGAATGTGGAATGTTTCCGTGAACGTACGAACGTGACACATAAGCGTAATTTCCATGACGGGAGCCAGAGGGATACTGAGAAATGGGAGGTGTGTGAGGGTGGTGTGAGAGTAGCCGGGGCGTATTGTTTAGATTTAGGGAGCTGGGGTGTCTGTGGGGAGGGCTTGGAGAACTGAGCTGTTTGTGGGGAAGGTTTGGGAACCTGAGCATTTTTAGCATTAGTGGGTTTTATTTGAGCAACAGTGAATTGTATTTGATTCATAGTGATGCCGCCATTGTCACAAGCCTGTTGCAGAGACTTCGTGAATTTAGTCAAACTGTCAGTTGGAGCAAATTCAACTCTACGAGCAATAGGCTGTACATTTTCTGGCAACGCTGAAACCAACAGGGTATATGAGAGGAGTTTACTAAACTGTTTCAACAAAATGTTGTCATCTGTAAACCAAGAGTTACCTTTTAAACCGTTGCTCATTGTGTTCGCCATTATGGAACAATCTGCCAATAGAGTATCAACAGATTTTCCCTTATTTATATGTTGGATTGAGTTAGCAAAATCATGAATCAGAGCAAAGTCACCTCTTGAGTTTCGTGCAAATTTCTCCAAAATATAGGTTTGACTCCTGTAAGGAGATAAAGAAAACCTAATATTTAGTAGTGGCCCCGTAATCATTGACGAACATGCCTATTACATAAGGCATCCTCTTCAAACACTAATCCGCCGTAGTTTGAATCTACCGCGCAGAGCATTTAAAAACTGAGGAGCCTTCATCATGAGCGCACGCGACCTCACTCATGGCTTCAGTCATTATGAATTGGGTTCTCACTACGAAAAAACTTCGTAAAAAATAAAAACAAAAAGAAAATAAGAATAACTATCCAATAAGCTTTCCATCATATCGTGGATGTACTTGTGTGGATTTCTGACCAGACGCTGATTCAGGCGTCATTCCTCCTTCACTGACATATCAAGTAAACCAAAATCCTTAATACATCAACGAATGGGAAGGGGACGGTCGGGAGGGCCCCAGTCGTCAATGATTACGGGGCCACTACTAAATATTAGGTTTTCTTTATCTCCTTACAGGAGTCAAACCTATAATTTATTAGTGGCCCCTCCATCATTGACGAACATGCCTGATATCTAAGACTGGAGGGGGACATTCGTAATCATATCATAACTCTAGAAAAGCAGATAATAAAAACAACCACATAGTATTCTTACTTTTGAAAAATGTATTTAATACGGCGTAGGCCGGAAATATACAAGAAAAAGGGGTTCAGGCAGGTGCGTGCTTCAAAGAAGCCTGCCCGACAAAAATGGGTAACCCTGAAGATTCTGAACACAGATCTGTAGTTACAAAAGGCACCCCACTCAACGAGTGGTGACAAAAATAATAAGTTATAAGTTTATATGTGCACATCATAAACCCCAAAATACATGTGGAGATCAATTGCAAATGAACTCCATTGAACTAATATTACATTGCTTTCGCAGCTAAAACTACTAAAAACAACGGTGTACTAGCACAATTTCTCGCAGAGAAATTTTCATATCACATTTTAACCTTAAATTGTATCACAGCTCTCATACTCCGGCGGGGTCTAGGGTGTCCTATGTCAACTGACTGCACCCCCCCCCTTCCGTGAAAGTAAACATAAGTGACTGCAGGGCCACCTAGACCCTCTGCCTTAAAGCTATACATGGTAAGGAAGGTTTGTCTAGATCAACTGACAAGTATCTAGAGAGAAACGTATGATTAGACGCCCACAACTGTGTGGACGCAATATCTTCAACTGAAAAGTTTTTCAGGAAACGTAAAGAGGCCGCCCACTTGCGTAAATCGTGGGCCCTACCCACAACGCCGGGATTACTCTCTTTAATGACTTCTACCAGAAGAGAGGCTAATCGCCGTTTAAGTAAGCGTTTACCCGTACTCGCTACCCATAAAGCACCTGGGGGGTTTTGAGGAGCTATTCTCAAATATTTGGTTAGAGCTTGCACTGGACATAAATTATGATGCACCTTTCCCCTTTTTAACGCCGGCACCGTGAACTCAGAAAACACGTGTGCACTATGCTCATTCTTGGCTACAAACGCCGGGGAGGGTGCAATGGAAATTGAATCATTAAGTCTACCAAACCTAAGACAATTAGGTGTGTTGCTCATCGCCGCCAGCTCAGACACTCTGTTTCCGGTGGCCAAAGCCAAAAGGAAAACTGCCTTCTTTAAGATTAAAGCAAAGTCTGCAGTATTTTTATACAGACGAGAATGAAGTAAAGACAAAGCTTTGTCCAGAGACCAAGTAGGCATGAGCTGACGGGGAGGTGGGCGGAGTTTAAAACACGCTCTCATAAATCCCGTTTCCTCCGCCACCAGTATGGATAGACCTGTAAGGTCGAAAAAGGGCACTCTAATCGCAGTTAAGTGATTCTTCAAAGTTACCACAGATAAACGTTTCTGCTCAAACAGATAGTTCAAGTAATTAAAAACCAATGCCACTGAGGGTACAGTTTGTTCCGTTCTAACAATCCAAGAAGTAAAAGCTTTCCAATGTGATTGATATTGTCGCTTAGTAGACTGAGTATATTGATTGAGCAATTTATTGGTCACATCCCTACCGTATGGTGCTAGCCACTTGGCCTCCTGAATGTCCATAATGCAAAAGTCAGCGAGGTCGCTAGGTTGCCAATCGTGTCTAAGTGGAAGTACCCGACCGGGAGCGATACCGGGTCCGGGCACCACATTATTAATTGCTGGTACCACACCTGCGCCGGCCACAGGGGCGCGATTAGCGAGACTAAGCCTCGATAAACTCGTAGTTTGTTCACTACGTGGCACATTAGTGACACATCTGGCGGCGGAAACAGATAGATGGAGCTCCATCTGTTCCAGTCTGTCACTAGGGCGTCTGGCCCCCCTGCCGGCGTTATCGCCCGGCGGGTGAGGTACAGAGGGAGCTTGTGAGTCTCGTCGGACGCAAAAAGATCCACTTGTGGATGGGAGAGCTCCGCAATCATTAGGTCGAAAATGGGTTGCTTGAGCTCCCATTCTACTGTCGTGCTCTGTCTCCGGGACAGAGCGTCTGCCCAGACGTTCGCTACGCCTGGGAGATAAGATGCGTGAAGATAAATATCTAGACTGCTGGCTAGAACAAAAATCTCTTCCGACACGAGTAGCAACTTCCTTGACCTCGTTGACCCTTGTTTCTGAATACAGTGAACTGCATTCAGATTGTCCATTCTGAAGGCCACCGACTTGCCCCGTAACGCCGGGCCGTGAGCCTGAAGGAAATATAAGGGGACTAGTAACTCTTTGACATTTATGTGAGAGATTTCTAAGTGGGACCAAAGCCCCTGACCCTGGTGCCCCTGATTTGACTGAAATCCCCACCCTATGGTGCCCGACGCATCCGTGTCTACCCATACCGTTGGAGGAGGAGAGGTCCATGACATGATTGAGTGCAATGTTTCCCTCTTCGCCCAGACCGCTAGTAAGGTGTGGATTAATTTTGGTATGGGCCATAATTTTCCCGCCGGTAAGAGTGGGAAATATTTGTTGCCTTCCAATATTAATCGTTTTACTTTCAACCGGCCCAACTTGACAGTTAGCTGAATCCAGTTGAGAGAGCCGACCAGAGACTCCCAGACTCTTCGTGTCGTAGTCAGACTGTGAAGAAACCTGAACAGTTTCCTGCGAAACCTGTTGCGATTGTCCACACTCTGACTCAGAGTGAGAGCGGCGGTGTCCCAGACCAGCCCTATCCACTGAATTACTCTTGAGGGAACAAGGTTTGACTTTACCAGATTTACCTTGAAGCCTAGAGTTTTGACATGATTTAAAATGATATTGACATGTTTTATGCATAATTGTTGTGTCTCTGCCACCACCAGCCAGTCGTCTAGATACCACAACACTCTGATTCCCTGTTTTAACAACGGCATCAGGGCTTGCCGGACTAGTTTCGTGAATACTCGAGGTGCTAGGTTCAAACCGAACGGCATCCTCTGAAAAACAAAATTTTGGTGCCTGATCCTCAAGGCCAGAAACCTTTGAAATCTTTTGTTGACCGACACGTGCCAATAGGCGTCTGTCAGGTCTAGGGAACACATCCAGCCTCCCGGCGGAAGTGTTAGCCTGATTTGATGAACTGTTAACATTCTGAAAGACTCGTTGTAAATGTGAAGATTCAGATAAGACAGGTCTACGACCGGCCTCATCTGAACACTGTCCCGTTTGGGAACCAAAAACAGTTTTGACGTGAATACAGGGTAATCTGGAGGGACCGGGATGATGACATTCTTGGCAATCATCTCCTGGACCAGCGACTCCACCTCTAATGAAACACAATTTGCCGTTGTCGGCTGACGTAAGCGAGGTCGCCGGAGCCACTGCCAAGTGATGCCTTTGCGTGCCACCATCCGTGCCCAGGTTTTTAACGGCCATGCTTGGTGACACGTTCGGAACGACCCAGTTAGCAGACAAGGGTTCGCCGGCTGTACTTCCCTCGGTTCCTCCGGCCTTAAGATAGGCACTGGGAGTGAGAGAGACTTTAGTTTTTTTATGGTGGGGTTGGTGGTGTTGGACGCTTCGCCGGCTGGCTGGTGTGGGCCGAAGACTGGCCCTGCCCCGGCTTATACTGGCCGCGTCCTCTCTGTCCTGAAAACCCTCTCTGTCTATGCCTGTACTGACCCAGGGGGGATTGGGAGGACTTAGGCGGAAGAAAAGGCTTAGAACCCCCTGGCTGAGCTTTAGTAGGAGGCCTAGGTTTGGGGAAGTTAAATGCAGGTTTCTTAGCCTGTGCGGGACTGTGCTTCACGGCCTGTGCCATGTTAAACACTGTTCGCCATACATCAGGGGACATTAAAGAAGGAGTAAGTACTGGGGACATTACCACCTGGTTAGCAATGCGATCAGGCAGCTTGCGAACTAATGACATCCTAAGATCCTGTCGTGCTCGCACCGCCTCAAGTAAGGCTGTGCGTATGTCACCTAAGGATTGAATCGACGACTGAAGAATCAGACGCCGGGATAACTCAACTGATCTTCGAGCATCCGCGTCTGCGATTGCCTTAGTAGACCGGAGTAAAGACTTAGCCACCTGCTGAGAAACTATGTACTGTGAAAACAGGCGGAAAGCTTTTCCCCTTAGCCTAAATTCTCTGTCTAGGTGAGTAGGGGTAGGGGTAGTGAATGGGTCCTTTAGTTCACAAAGATTAATCTTAGGGGCAGCTAGAAAAGAAAATAAAGCTGACGGAACTCCGCCGGCAGAACCTACCGGCATGGAGAACCATGAATGTGTATCCTGAGGGATCTGGTGGGAAGATTTAGAAGTGAAATTGGTTGCAAAGTTTTGAGCCTCTACCTCCCAATCCACCCAAGGTCCTGGTCCCAACTGTCCCACCTTCAAAACTGGATTAGCTGTCTCGTCTGTGACGGTCTGTAAATCTAGTTCAGGAGTAAGAGCCGACAGAGCCTTAATATCATTAAACCCATCCAGCTTAGACCAGTCTGAAAAAAGTTTTGAAGCTGAGGCAGGGGGTAAAGCAGGCTTAGATGCATAAACAAAATAATCCTGATGATAATAACTAGGTATAGCCTTGATATTTACGTCCAAAACATTACCCAAGGCATCCAATGCCCTTAATTTCTTTGACTTATTTCCCTGGATAAACCACTCACGTGGTACCGGGAGTTCCCCTGACAAGGTAGGCTGGGCAAGCTCTGGCTTAGAGGGGTTCAAAAGAACCCATGACTCGTCTGGCCCATAAAGCAGGGGCATAGCTACCTTTCTAAGAGGCGCTTTGTCTAGAGGGGGTGGATTAACATCCGTGATGACCCTGACATTTGACGTAGTGAATGCCGCCGTAGCTGGCTTAGAGCTCCCTGCCGGTGACAGAGTAGGAGGGTTAGGAATCTTAGATAAATCGATTGACGTTATCAGAGGCCGTACCGCAGAACTTGTCAAGGGAGCCCCCAAGTCCATTGTGGGGTTTTCTCGTTGTTGACTAAAGAATTTAGATAGAGCATGAGTAAGTAACCCATCAATTTCTTGTGCTGTAACAAACTGGTTAGATGCAGAACTTACAGGTGAATCAGTATTATCATGGGCGGCGTCCAGGCCTGAGCCTGACCCTTGTCCTTCCCTATCTGAAATTATTGACACTTCATCTTGTTCCTCCCGATCCTCCTGAGAAGACCCCGCCGAGGCAGGGGCACCTTGTTTCCAAGATAAGTCAGGGATAGAGGATGGGGTCGCCGCGTCCCTGTGGACATCGGCTACTGTGTGACTCGTATGAGTCGGACGTGGATGGTCAGACCCTGGTTGAGCAAACCGCCAAACACCGAGGCTCTGGCCTACGCTCTCTTGAGAGTCTGAAACATTCTCAATTATTGAATTTCCTGAACTTTCCGTTTCTAGGGTTAAAATATCAATAGGTAAATCTTGTTTAGGGACAGGTGCTTCACTATACTCTGAGGCTGTAACAGAAACATTTTCAGGTGTAGAGGTACGACGAGATGCACTAGACTTAGGAGAATGTCGAGAGGACTTCCTATGGGAATCCTTTTTGGAGGATTTGTGGCTACGGTGTGACCGCGAACTAGACTTAGATTTGGAAGAATCACCACCATGACCACTGGTGGAAGCTTCCGTCTTACTCTTCTTACTCGCCGGGGAAGAGGCACGACTTGAAGACTGCTGTCTGAGAGGTGACCTTGACCTCGATCTCGCCTGCGACGAGGAGGTGGCTGCCGGGGGAGTAGGCTCTCTCGGGCGTTTAGACGTATCCACAGACGATACAGAACCCTGGCTAGTCTCTGTCGGCTTAAAACCCGTTACTCTAGAGGTACGTTTAGGGGGAGGGTGCTCTGACAGCAACTTATCCCAAAGTGGGACGTTGTCACATTGAAGTGACTTATGTGCGACAATGGTAGTGTAGGCCGACATCTGTTGTCTGACCTCTCTCAACGCTACCGCCGCGGTCTTGTCATTGTCACACAGGACTTTATTGGCTAATTGGGAGCAAAAGGAACAATTAAGTGTAACCCAGAGACCCCTTGAACGGTCTAGACATTTAACACACCTTATGCAAAGGGTATGCGCAAAAATCGGGATACCCGCGCAAGTAGGGGTAATGCACAGGGCAAAAACTGGGGCCACAGTAGCCATGACAGAGACTGGTGTGAGGAAACTACCGCCGGGTCTGTATTGGTCCGCCGGAGCTCAGCTCTGGAAAAATAAAGAAAAATTTCCAGGAATTAATGCTCATAAGGTTAACCCAAGTGTTCGCATACAAGTGTTAATAACCCGCCGGGTAACGGGATGCAAAGACACAGCTAACACATCTCGCTACGCGGCGGGGTGTAAAGAGGCTAAACAAATCTTTTTAGCTAAAGAACATGAAGAATACCCTCTGATATAATGGTCCAGCATGGCACTTATAGTCTGTAGGAGGTGGTGACTGTCTCAAGATTCAATTTTGTAACAAAGCCCCCCTCATAAAGACGCCGGCCCTTGAAATATTTTAGTAGAATAGCCCAGGGCAGGAATATACGAGATCTGATTTTTTTTAACGAATTGTCCCAAAAGATCGTCGTAAAAATAGAAGGCGGCGATACTGAATGTATCACCAAATTAAGGTTAATCGAAATTGAATTTGTTATAAATTCCTTAGTTCCTCCACTTAGGAGCACCCGCCGGGTGTGGGAATCGATTTGGTTAAACCTCATTGAACCTTCAATTGCCGTAAGAGTAAAGGCAGCGATACACAGAGTATCACTAAAATGGATTGGTTAACTATATGAGACCTAAGTCGTTTTATCCCACCCTGCTCAGGTGCACCCGCCGGGTGAGAAGTCTAAAAGTTAACCCCACAAGTTCCTGACCCCACTTCTTTGTAAAAGATCGCCGGGGAGGAACGCCTAAACAACAGCTAGGTTTTCCATGTGGTTGTCGTAAACCAGGTAGAAAAACCTATAAAAAACGAATGTTCGCAAGAACGTCGTTTTTTATATATATATATATATATATATATAAGGATGGGTACAGCCATCCCGCCGGGAATTAAAGGAGGCCTGAAACCAGGCACCCACAGAGACGCAGTCCTGGAGAGCCACAGACACCTCCCCACGCCGGGGAACCAGCCAGAGTTAAAAACCACGTGTGGCCCAACACGGCTCATCGGTCAGGATTTTCATGGTGAAACCGAGAAAAACCCGCCGGAAGGCAAGCCCCACCCTGAACAGACACCATCTGAACAATACGACACGAGGAGAGTCACGCACGACTAACCAAGGTCACAACATAATCCGTGGAATTAGCCAATACACAACTAAACCAGGAAACAATTATAGTCCGAGGAATTAGCCAATACACAACTAAAACCCGGATACACATGACACAGTAGGGCATATTTATAATAATAAATAATAACACTAGACATGTGGCAAAGCTACGAGCGGCTGGCTAGGCCTAGGTAGACGGCATGAAAATAGTTGAAATATAAACACACACTGGAATATCACAACAGGAACCACCGCCAACACACCACCGTAGCGACAACTTCCCACCCCGGGAAGCCTGACAAGGACCCAGAAAAAACTTCACTAAGTGAAGAAAAATACGCTGGGAACGTCAGAAAAACACAGCTTACCTCATCAGAAGGATAAAAGGCAGCAATAATTAACGCGTAATGAAAGCCGCCTGCATCACAAACTAACACAACTGTGAAAAGTTCACGTGTCCACAACAGGACCACGAGGGTACATCCGAAATAGATGCCCCATACACACGACCCAAAATACACTGCACTGCGGGCAACCAGCCCAGGACACTCCTGCTACGCCTATCCTAACCTTACTCGATACATCCTAGAGTAAACAAATGAGAAAAAACTCACTAGGGACGCAACGAATGCGGAACCAGCGGAGCGTGGAAGGTACGTCCGGGCAGGCTGAGCGCAGAGCAGAGAAGAAGGAGGAATGACGCCTGAATCAGCGTCTGGTCAGAAATCCACACAAGTACATCCACGATATGATGGAAAGCTTATTGGATAGTTATTCTTATTTTCTTTTTGTTTTTATTTTTTACGAAGTTTTTTCGTAGTGAGAACCCAATTCATAATGACTGAAGCCATGAGTGAGGTCGCGTGCGCTCATGATGAAGGCTCCTCAGTTTTTAAATGCTCTGCGCGGTAGATTCAAACTACGGCGGATTAGTGTTTGAAGAGGATGCCTTATGTAATAGGCATGTTCGTCAATGATGGAGGGGCCACTAATAAATACTCGTCTTTGAAGGTTTGATAAGTCGTGCATTCTAGCAACTCGTCACAAGCTAATAAATTACCGGCTGGAGTTCTACCCTTATCAAATTTAGAGCGAAATATATCGATTTTGCCTCTGTCATCTGTGACCTTTCGAGCGGCGATCTCAGACTCGATATCACTAAATACCGCAAAAATCTATCTATTATCATCCAGGCCTGTAAATACCTTTTGCGCCTGACCGTGAACAACATGTAAATTTAAGTTTTATGCCATGTTTGAAATTAGGTTAATGGGGTTGGCGGGAGTGAAATGGGAAAACGCAGGTGTGGGGTCTGGCAATGTAAGGTGACGGTTACCAGAACGAAGTTCTTAGTGATGAATATCATTTAAAATAGGTGGCTGTGTTGACCTAACATGATCGGAAGGTATCGAAACATCGTCACAATTAGCATTAACAACAGGGGGAACATTTGAAGTACTGGAAACTGAATTATTTATTTCTGTATCGCCTGAGTTATCGTCCTGAGCTGTAAGATCGGCCTCAAAATGAGGTAGGGGAGAAGTACTGAAGATATTTCGCAAATTGGTCATGAGTTAGAAAAAACACAATGAAATATAAATGAGAGGCACCTCGCATAATAAACACATCATATATTAGTGAATTTCGATATGCACATCAATGTAACACATAATTAGCACTTGCACATATATACAGTTCTGATGAGTACAGTTCTGATGAGTGATAATGAATGGGAGTTGCAGGGTCTGGTAAATGAGTTTGGAACAGTGTGCGAAAAACGGAATTTGAAGGTAAATACGGGGAAGAGCAAGGTTATGGTCTTCGAAAGGGGTGAAGTCACAGAGTGTGAGGTGAAGCTGAACGGTCAGGCTA
The DNA here is from genome assembly GCA_032716605.1 of Paralithodes platypus. Classification (NCBI taxonomy): domain Eukaryota; kingdom Metazoa; phylum Arthropoda; class Malacostraca; order Decapoda; family Lithodidae; genus Paralithodes; species Paralithodes platypus. The sequence continues at coordinate 77,872,117 of CM064482.1, read as the reverse complement.
TGGAGATCGTCAACTCTTTTAAGTATCTGGGCAGTGTGTTGAGTAAAGATGGGACTATGGATGAAGAGGTGCGGGAGAGGGTACAACAGGGGAAGAGGGTTGTAGGAACGCTAAAAGCAGTAACAAGAAATAGGGTGGTCAGTATGGAAGTGAAGAAGTCCTTGCATGACAGTGTGGTAATCCCGACACTGACTTACGGAAGCGAAGCATGGACGTTGGTTGAGAGACTCAGACCAAGAGTGAGAGCAGTGGAAATGAATTACTTAAGGAGTGCGTGCGGAGTTACATGGAGGGATAGACAGACTAATGAGGAAGTAAGAAGGAGGTGTGGTGTGGAGGTAGATGTGCTGGAAAGTGTGAAAGGAACAACTTGAGATGGTTCGGCCATATGGAACGTATGGAAAGCGAGAGAATGACTAAGAGGGTGTATGAGAGCGAGGTGGAGGGACAGAGGGGGAGAGGTAGACCGAATATGAGGTGGAAGGATGGAGTGAGGAAGTACATGAACGAAGGTGGTGCTGGTTGGGGGGAGGGGCGTCGACTGACTGGGGACAGAGGTGCATGGGGGCGGTTCGTTCGTGGCCACCCCTTCGGGGATCACGGCGTCAGGCAATAGATAGATAGATAGATAGACATATATATTGGCTTTTTATAATTCACTGGATAGGTCTCGAACAAAAGTTTGCAAAATTAGTAATAGGGAGTTTACAGAAAGTAGACCTCCTTTCAAAGTATAGAAAAGGAAAGTCATAGAGATTATGAAAAGAAACTGCAGTGTTGTGTCTCACCCGATGTTGTTATGACTGAAAGTGAAGGGGTGATGACAACACACCTCTGGTACAGGAACGGGTGGGTGCGGGCGCGGGTGTGGAGTTGCGGGTGTGGTTTGTGGGTCGGGTGTGGCGCCGATGAACGGGGTGTGGCGCGCTCACAAGGCCGCCGGTTGATTGATGGTGGAACGATCGGTGGATAGAAGAGTCGATTTTGGTTGATTGGTAGAGTGGAGAGTGAGAAGGAAGCGTGGTGTAGGCGCTCTTGTCTAATCAGTTGTTGTAGAAAGAGACCATCCGCTGCCAGACATGTGAGGTTCTTTACTCCGATGACACCGTGTTGAGGTGGATCTTCAGTAGGCCTCTCTGTGATGAATAATGTTTGTAGAAAACTGCCACCACTAATAGTTTATAGACATATTAGGAGTCTGGAATTAATCAACCCATGCGATCAGCCTTTCCTTTATTTGTTGTATAAGTATGCAGGAACACAGTCAGGAATCAAATCAGGTGTGAAATGATGAAATGGTGAGAATGGTGAAAGGGGGTGTGTGAGAGCGTGGTGAGTGGACCTCCGCCTGTCTGTCAAGTTCTCTCGTGTGATCGCCGTCATGCCTAGGTTCAACCGCACCTCGCCTTCCGAGAATGCATAACCAATCATGAAAGCATGAATCCTGACGAGAAATAATACATGACGAGTGAATAATCGTGCATAACTCCAGTCCAGGGGTCTCCTGGTGTTTAGGTTAGCAAGTCGTTAATATAGGAATGTAATGATTAATAAGCATGTTTACCTTGGCTATTGATAAGGACACCTGTGGTCTTGCCTCTGGACCACAGCTAACAGCTCCTTGTACAGGCATATACAAAGGTCGTGTCACAAGTATGAATTGAGTTATGAGTTGTCTAAATATGAGTGAAAGGATCGTATAACACAAGGCTGGCGGTACGCCCGAATTCTACATTCTACCCTTCATTTTTTTACAATTTTGTCTTCGATATGACCCTACAGTGTTGTTGTTTTTTACCAAAGATGGGTACAAATTAGTATTTAGCCATTATCCAACAATCTAAAAACACCTCCCCCCCCCCCCCCACTAGTAGGGAGGGCTATGAAGAGCAGGGAAAATGTGGGGTTAAGTAAAAAATTTACGATGAAAAACTATAGGGAGAGTATGAAAAAGCAGTTCAGAAATGGGAAAAAAAATACTAAAATACTGTAAAAATATGTCCTGCATGGGGAGTATTTTTAAAAATGTATGGTTTGGTGTGAAAAATTAACTTCTATGGAGAGAATTATTGAAAAAAAACAAATGTAAAAAATTAAAATCTTGTCTATAGGGAGAGTTTTGGGAAACAGGTACAGTACGGCTAATCAGGATTGCCGTGGGATTCACGATGGGTTGATGGGGGCTCTGCCCCCTTCTCTAGACAAGATTTTCAATTTTTACAGTAGTTTTTCAAAAATTCTCCCCACAGAAGTTAATTTTTAAAATTAGAAAATTGCCATCTATAGGGAGAGTAATTGGGCAGTGCTGCACCCACCTCCCTCACACCACCACCTACCTTCCAGGAGGTAGAGAACGGGGGGTTGGGTGAGGTGAGTGCAGTGCTGCCCAAATTATGAACTTACTGGGATATTGAGTGAAGTATTAGGTTTTTACACCATGCCCGAAAGGGAGGTTCTGGATCTCCGATCTTACTTTCAACCATCTTGACAATTTTACCAACACATCTAAGCTTTGTTTAATACAAAAATAGCCTCCCAAAAATATACCCAGGGCGGGAATCGAACCCGGGACCCTTGGGTACGAGGCATACACCTTACCAGTTAGACCAATAGAGATATCCCACTTGGCGCTCTAGTATATTTCCGCATCTTGTTCAGTTTAGGCTAACCTATTTTTACTGACTTTACATGAGGAACGGAATATGGCAAAACCTATGATGATGTATGTACTATCAGCGGCAAAAGTCCTGTCGCCTCCCCTGCCTAACAGCTTCAACCTCTTCTCTCCCCCATCACCCTACACCCTCACAGCCACACACCTCATAGTTCGCCATCAGTTGGTAGATATACGCACGTTTTGTACACCTAACATTCTCGAGTCAATGAATATCGCGGGTCACGGTGAGGCAGGAGAGGCGACATGACTTTTGCCGCCGACTGTACCGTGTGCTGGGGTAAAGTTGAACAAAATCTGACCAGCATATCTTACCTTGTGAAACCAACTGATGATTCCGGAAGATCATCTTCAGCTACACGTAGTGCCACTGTATCCTCCATTCTGCCTCAGATGTAGGCTACAGGGATGAGGTGCTCCAGCTTGTTATAGTGGGGCCAAGTATTTTCCCCAAAGCGTTTTTTCCATAGCCTATAGCGATTTTAATTAGTTCTTGTAGTGGGGTCAAGTATTTTCCACAAAGCGTTTTTTCCACATAACATTTTGATTAGTTCTCTTGCCTTTATTTATTAGTGGCCCCTCCATCATTGACGAACATGCCTATTACATAAGGCATCCTCTTGAAACACTAATCCGCCGTAGTTTGAATCTACCGCGCAGAGCATTTAAAAACTGAGGAGCCTTCATCATGAGCCGCGACCTCACTCATGGCTTCAGTCATTATGAATTGGGTTCTCACTACGAAAAAACTTCGTAGAAAATAAAAACAAAAAGAAAATAAGAATAACTATCCAATAAGCTTTCCATCATATCGTGGATGTACTTGTGTGGATCTTTGACCAGACGCTGATTCAGGCGTCATACTTCCTTCTCTGCTCTGCGGTCAACCGGCCCGGACGTGTCTCTCCACGTTCCGCTGGTTACGCATTTGCGTCCCTAGTGAGTTTTTTCTAATTTGTTTACTCCGGGATGTATCGAGTAAGGTTAGGATATGCGTAGCAGGAGTGTCCTGGGCTGGTTGCCCGCAGTGCAGTGTATTTTGGGTCGTGTGTTTGGGGCATCTATTTCGGATGTACCCTCGTGGTCCTGTTGTGGACAGGTGAACTTTTTCACAGTTAGCTAGCTTTGTGATGCAGGCGGCTTTCATTACGCGTTATTGCTTCCTTTTATCTTTCTGATGAGGTAGCGTATTTTTGCTGACGTTCCCAGCGTATTTTTCTTAACTTAGTGAAGTTTTTTCTGGGTCCCGAGTCAGTTCTTCCCTTTGCCGGAAGTATTTGCTACAGTGGTGTGTTGGCGGTGGTTCCTGTTGTGATATAATTCAGTGCTTTTTGTTTATATTCCGACATGTTATTGTTATCCGTCTGCCTAGGCCTAGCCAGCCTCTCGTAGCTTTTCCACATATACAAGTGTTATTGATTTATTTTCTAAATATGTACTACTGTGTCATGCGTGTCCTGGTTTAGTTGTGTATTGGCTAATTCCACAGACTATTTATGTGTCCTGGGTTAGTTGTGTATTGGCTAATTCCTCGGACTATGTTGGGCCCGGCGTTAGTTGTGTTTTGGCTACGCCTCGGTCCGGTGTTGCGTTCAGATGGTATCTGGACGGGGTGGGTTTTTTCCGGCGGGTTTTTCTCGATTTCACCTTGATAACCCCGGCTGGTTGCCGAGTTTTGGCCACGCGTGGTTTAAAACAGGCTTGTTTCCCCGGCGAGTGGGTGTCTGTGGCTCCCCAGGACTGCGTCTCTGGGGTGCCTGTTTCAGGCTCCTTATGATTCCCGGCGGGTTGGCTGTACCCATCTAACAGTGTTCATACGGACACGTGTTGTTTGTAGCTTTTTCGGTTTTGCAAAGCCAATATAAAACTATGCTGTTGTTGTATTTCCTCCCCGGCGATCTTTTACAAAGAAGTGGGGATAGGAACAATTGGGGTTAACTTTTAAACTTTAAATCACCCGGCGGGTGCAACCTGGAAGGGTGGGATGACCGAATTTGCAAAATTCAGTTTAGTTGACCAGACAATTGAGGGATGCATTGTGTATCGCCTCCTTCGACATACGGCGCTTTAGGGCACAATTGGGGTTAACGTTTTTTAAACTAATATTCACACCCGGCGGGTGCTCCTTGGAAGGGTGGGAATAACGAATTTACAATTCAGTTAGTTAACCAGACAATTGAGGGATACGTTTTGTATCGCCGCCTTCAACATACAGCGATCTAAAAAGATACTTCGGGAGAAGTTAGATCTCGTATATTTGTCAGGCTTCTCAGTTTTTCATCTACGTGATCATTCGGGGGCCGGCGTCTTTTTTAGTTTTTTTTTTTTCCAAAATTGAATCTTGAAACAAACACCACCGGAAAGACTTAATCTGTTATAAACGCCATTATATATTATGTCAGAGGGTATTCATAAATCTTTTGGACAAATTAAGATATTCTGATATCTTTTACTTAGGACACCCCACCGCGTAGCGAGCTGTAGTCGTTGAGTATTACGTCTCGTTACCCGGCGGGTTATTTAACACTTGTGTGCGAACATGAGGGGTTAACCTTATGAGCATTAATTCCTGGAAATTTTCTTTTTTTCCAGAGCTGGGTCCCAGCTATCTATGCAGAACCTGGAGTAAGTTTCCCACCAGTCTCTGTCATGGCTACCTTTGCCCCGGTTTTTGCTTTATGCATTACGCCCTCCTGTTCAGGTATCCCTATTTTTGCGCACACCCTTTGTATAAAATATGTTAAAATGTCTCGTTTGGTGTGGGTTACCTTTCCGGCGTTTTTCTCGTTGCTCCGAGAACACCGTTTTTGTTTACCGAGTTTTAGTCAGGATGGTTAAAATAGGTAAGTTACCCCGACGAGTTTGGTCGCTTGAAGGCTCATCTGAAACTGCGTTTTCTGTGGTCGAGCCTGGGATCAGGCTTCCTGTGTTATTCATTGCTTTATGCATTACGCCCTCCTGTAATGTCTCGTTTAGTGTGGGTTACCTTTCCGGCGTTTTTCTCGTTGCTCCGAGAACACCGTTTTTGTTTACCGAGTTTTAGTCAGGATTTCTAAAATAGGTAAGTTACCCCGACGAGTTTGGTCGCTTGAGGGCTCATCAGAAACTGCGTTTTCTATGGTCGAGCCTGGGATCAGGCTTCCTGGGTTATTCCCGTCGAGGGGGGCTCCACACTGTTATCTAGGTGATCATGCTGACACCTGTTGGACATGGTTTTCTCTGCTTTTCAAAGCCATTGAAACAATGCTGTCTGTTTGTTTGGTCTTTCCCTCCCGGCGACCTTTTTACAAAGAGGTCTGGGGCAGGTACAATTGGTTTGGCATTGCATATAATACCCGGCGGTTGTACCTTCGGGTGGTTATATTAACTGATTTGCAATTCGCGATAATTTGCCAAACAATTGATTGATACAATAGGGTATCACGGCCTTCAAGACGGCGATCTATGAGGGCTTCTGGGAGAAGCCGGATTAGAGATTAAGATAGGCTTAGACTTTTTATGGGATAAAAAGATGCCGGAATCTTACTAGTGTTTCAAGTGTATAGGGATACTTGAAAGACTTCAAAAGTAGTGGTGGAGTGCTACGGTTCGTTGACCGGCGGTTTTGAGGCACATATTTTGTATCATTTTTTGGGTGTAACCCTATGAGCATTAATCCCCGGAAATTTCTCTTTCCAGGGCGGAGTACCGGTGTTGCACCAGGTGACCAGGTAGTTCCCGGGGGCGGGGTAGTTTTCCCCCAGTCTCTGTCGTGTCGGCACTTGAACCTCTCCTTTCTGTATGTTCAACGCCGTTAAGCTCAGGTATCCCTATCTTATTTTTGTTTGTTAATGAAATAATTTAATAGCTGAATCATAATAAACATATATATTTTCTATGATTATATTATGATAATATTGTGTTTATTTATAGTAATTTATTTTAATACAATTAAATATATATTAAATTAATTAGAATAATTTATGATTTTGCTCACCAGCTCTGCTTTCAATGTGTTAATGAGCTATGGGAGCTTTTAATTATCATAAACCTTTACGGGACTCGGACGAGGGCTCCCATTCAGAGAGTATACCGAGCTCGCAAGCGAGGGACAGCCACAGCCAAGGTGTATGGCGATACTCACAGTCCTGGCAGAACAGCACACATCCCTTTGTGACTCAACTAGTGCTGACGTCCACCGGGATGCCGATGTACCTTCTTCTATCCCAGTTTTAACATAGCAACATGTGGAGGTCCCGGCTTCGGCGGGATCTTCCCATGATAAGCCAGACTTAACGGATGAAGAACAACGATCTCTAGTCTCAGAGATGGAGGTTGAAGGGTCCAGTCACCTGCTAGGCGACTCTCAGGGTACTGTCGAATCTCCTCGGAGTTCGTCATCGGCTAGGTATGTACCGGCGGAAGAGATTGATGGACTACTATTGAATGCACTTAATAGGTTCTTTGGCCCTACGCCGGAAACTCCTTTTGATACGGGAGATCCCGCAATGTCGACGATTGTGCGACCTCTGGCTACATCCTTTGCTTTAGCTAAAATACCTAACCATCCTCTTGTGTCAGATCCAATTTCCAATGTGCCAGGCACAGCAGCTCTCACTACTTCCACTGTGCGAGTCTTATCAGACATATCTCCCCCTCCTTTAGACAAGGCGCCAGTTAAAAAACAGGAGCTATGCCTCTTTTATACGGGCCGGATGAGTCAGGGGTAGCAATGTTACGGAAATGTTTTGGATGTTCATATTAAGGACATTCCAGGTTCTTATAACCATGACTTATTCTTCCCACCAAATCCCTCCAGAACGCCATTCTTGGTTCGGTGGTCCCAGTTTGAGAATTAGGTTTGGCCTGAAAATGAGTGGGAGAATGTGGAATGTTTCCGTGAACGTACGAACGTGACACATAAGCGTAATTTCCATGACGGGAGCCAGAGGGATACTGAGAAATGGGAGGTGTGTGAGGGTGGTGTGAGAGTAGCCGGGGCATATTGTTTAGATTTAGGGAGCTGGGGTGTCTGTGGGGAGGGCTTGGAGAACTGAGCTGTTTGTGGGGAAGGTTTGGGAACCTGAGCATTTTTAGCATTAGTGGGTTTTATTTGAGCAACAGTGAATTGTATTTGATTCATAGTGATGCCGCTATTGTCACAAGCCTGTTGCAGAGACTTCGTGAATTTAGTCAAACTGTCAGTTGGAGCAAATTCAACTCTACGAGCAATAGGCTGTACATTTTCTGGCAACGCTGAAACCAACAGGGTATATGAGAGGAGTTTACTAAACTGTTTCAACAAAATGTTGTCATCTGTAAACCAAGAGTTACCTTTTAAACCGTTGCTCATTGTGTTCGCCATTACGGAACAATCTGCCAATAGAGTATCAACAGATTTTCCCTTATTTATATGTTGGATTGAGTTAGCAAAATCATGAATCAGAGCAAAGTCACCTCTTGAGTTTCGTGCAAATTTCTCCAAAAACTCGTCTTTGAAGGTTTGATAAGTCGTGCATTCTAGCAACTCGTCACAAGCTAATAAATTACCGGCTGGAGTTCTACCCTTATCAAATTTAGAGCGAAATATATCGATTTTGCCTCTGTCATCTGTGACCTTTCGAACGGCGATCTCAGACTCGATATCACTAAATACCGCAAAAATCGATCTATTATCATCCAGGCCTGTAAATACCTTTTGCGCCTGACCGTGAACAACATGTAAATTTAAGTTTTGTGCCATGTTTGAAATTAGGTTAATGGGGTTGGCGGGAGTGAAATGGGAAAACGCAGGTGTGGGGTTGGAAAGCACAGTTGTGGGGTCTGGCAATGTAAGGTGACGGTTACCAGAACGAAGTTCTCTGTGATGAATATCATTTAAAATAGGTGGCTGTGTTGACCTAACATGATCGGAAGGTATCGAAACATCGTCACAATTAGCATTAACAACAGGGGGAACATTTGAAGTACTGGAAACTGAATTATTTATTTCTGTATCGCCTGAGTTATCGTCCTGAGCTGTAAGATCGGCCTCAAAATGAGGTAGGGGAGAAGTACTGAAGATATTTCGCAAATTGGTCATGAGTTAGAAAAAACAATGAAATATAAATGAGAGGCACCTCGCATAATAAACACATCATATATTAGTGAATTTCGATATGCACATCAATGTAACACATAATTAGCACTTGCACATATATATTGGCTTTTTATAATTCACTGGATAGGTCTCGAACAAAAGTTTGCAAAATTAGTAATAGGGAGTTTACAGAAAGTAGACCTCCTTTCAAAGTATAGAAAAGGAAAGTCATAGAGATTATGAAAAGAAACTGCAGTGTTGTGTCTCACCCGATGTTGTTATGACTGAAAGTGAAGGGGTGATGACAACACACCTCTGGTACAGGAACGGGTGGGTGCGGGCGCGGGTGTGGAGTTGCGGGTGTGGTTTGTGGGTCGGGTGTGGCGCCGATGAACGGGGTGTGGCGCGCTCACAAGGCCGCCGGTTGATTGAAGGTCGATCGTCCGGTTGATTGAAGAGTCGATTTTGGTTGATTGGTAGAAGTGGAGAGTGAGAAGGAAGCGTGGTGTAGGCGCTCTTGTCTAATCAGTTGTTGTAGAAAGAGACCATCCGCTGCCAGACATGTGAGGTTCTTTACTCCGATGACACCGTGTTGAGGTGGATCTTCAGTAGGCCTCTCTGTGATGAATAATGTTTGTAGAAAACTGCCACCACTAATAGTTTATAGACATATTAGGAGTCTGGAATTAATCAACCCATGCGATCAGCCTTTCCTTTATTTGTTGTATAAGTATGCAGGAACACAGTCAGGAATTAAATCAGGTGTGAAATGATGAAATGGTGAGAATGGTGAAAGGGGGTGTGTGAGAGCGTGGTGAGTGGACCTCCGCCCTCGACTCGTGTCTGTCAAGTTCTCTCGTGTGATCGCCGTCATGCCTAGTGTTACGGCTGGATCGGCAATACATATTCGGGATTCTTGATCGTAGGACAGAAATGGCTTAAGTGACAACGACACGCTCGATTCCAGTCCCAAATACTATATGCTCCAGACAACAAAAGCACCAACGCCCTACAGAGTTATCGTCTACGGTAACGAGGTACCTTAACTCGGCGAAAGTGTACAACAGGGATAGGCTATGAGGCTAAACTCCCTCAGACATTTATAGGTTACGTTATTACTAAAGAAATGCAATACTCAAGAAACTACGTTAATATTAAGCCTCTAATAATGTAGAATAGAAGCAGGCTAAAGGTATGACAGTGAAATGCTAAATGACAAATGTACACGCCTACTTGAAAGCGCGTGCACTACAATAACTGTCCCCTACTAACATGCACTAGCATGTAGCATACAAGATGTTCATGATCCAGTAGATACCTAATAATACACATGGGAGGAACATAAATAGTAGTCACTTATTATAATAATGAATCTATACTTGGAATAACTAAAAGGTTGCAGGCAACAGTACTGCGCCGGTAGCCTACTACCGCATAGGCTACTTCGCTTCTCTCACTCTGTCTCCCCTCCGAGTCCGTATGCGCCCTACGCAACAGAACTCCGGACACAGCAGCAAAACGACAGTGCAGTTAATTGATACATGAAAGTATTAATAGTGTTGTCTTGTGTGTGAGTAATGTGTATTGTAAAGGGTTACATACATATACTTAAAGAGAGCTGCAATGCATAGTAAAATAAAGATATATCCCACTCATCATCCCCATGTGTTCTAGCTAGCAGGCCAAGTCACAGGAACAACGAGTCCCAGCACCGAAAGCGAGAACCCAGGAGAAGACTGTAGAGAACACAAGGACAGATAAATTACGTTACTCTACTATACCGGCACTACGAGCGAGCTGTAGTCTCGGGTACTACACTCGCTCCTGGCTCGGTATGCAAATCAAGGCTAAGTCCTCGTCCCTCTACAGACAACTCCTGGGCATGGTCGGGCTCTTACACATGGCACCAGTCTAGTCACAAATGGGATGATGAGCGGGGCATATAACTCGTGAACATGTAGAACGTTCACCAACTATCCTCATCAAGAAGATCGCTGTTCACATTAACCCCTTAAATCTAATACATGTAAATATATGCTTGTCCTAAGAGTAATACGAGAGGTGAGTGCTGAAACTCCTTTAGGACCTCAAGGGAAGATTATGCATTTAAATAGAGAGAAGAATGAAATGAGAGTAATGTCGTCAGAGAGAAAGAGTGCAACAGTGAGAAGTTGGGAGAGAGGGCAAGGGATGTTAGAATCTCAAAGGTTCTAGGCAACCTGGTCATGGAACACGCAGCCAGCCTCCAGGCAGTGTGCTGTACGACAACATGGGCCCAGCCCAGGCAGCGTAGGCAGGCAACAATGGACTACCAACCCTGTCGCGCCTAGCTATAAGCGCAGGGCTGCCAACCAGTCCATACGTCTGGCAACCCACCCGGCCGGCAGCATGGCGCGTTGCTACCCTCTTGTTCTGAAGCCTAACTCACTCTCTCTCTCTGAACTCCCATTGTCTTATCTATCAACTTCTCTATTGATACTACATATTAAATGGAAGGTCTCGACATGGCTTAAAACAAAACCCACCACTGGTTAGCACATGACGAGACCTTTGCAGAGATACAAAGAACATAGTTATAAGTTGTCACACTCAATATACATTGCGGCTGACGGTAGCCAGATCACGGGCGGTACAGTCGAGTACCAAGGAGTACAATCAGGTTGCGTTGCAAAGCACTGGGGTGCGTCACACTAGGTTCAACCGCACCTCGCCTTCCGAGAATGCATAACCAATCATGAGAGCATGAATAATCCTGAATGACGAGTGAATAATAATACATGACGAGTGAATAATCGTGCATAACTCCAGTCCAGGGGTCTCCTGGTGTTTAGGTTAGCAAGTCGTTAATATAGGAATGTAATGATTAATAAGCATGTTTACCTTGGCTATTGATAAGGACACCTGTGGTCTTGCCTCTGGACCACAGCTAACAGCTCCTTGTACAGGCATATACAAAGGTCGTGTCACAAGTATGAATTGAGTTATGAGTTGTCTAAATATGAGTGAAAGGATCGTATAACACAAGGCTGGCGGTACGCCCGAATTCTACATTCTACCCTTCATTTTTTTACAATTTTGTCTTCGATATGACCCTACAGTGTTTTTTTTTTTTTTACCAAAGATGGGTACAAATTAGTATTTAGCCATTATCCAACAATCTAAAAACACCTCCCCCCCCCCCCCCTCCCCCACTAGTGGGGAGGGCTATGAAGAGCAGGGAAAATGTGGGGTTAAGTAAAGAATTTACGATGAAAAACTATAGGGAGAGTATGAAAAAGCAGTTCAGAAATGGGAAAAAAATTACTAAAATACTGTAAAAATATGTCCTGCATGGGGAGTATTTTTAAAAATGTATGGTTTGGTGTGAAAAATTAACTTCTATGGAGAGAATTATTGAAAACAAAAATACTGTAAAAAATTAAAATCTTGTCTATAGGGAGAGTTTTGGGAAACAGGTACAGTACGGCTAATCAGGATTGCCGTGGGATTCACGATGGGTTGATGGGGGCTCTGCCCCCTTCTCTAGACAAGATTTTCAATTTTTACAGTAGTTTTTCAAAAATTCTCCCCACAGAAGTTAATTTTTAAAATTAGAAAATTGCCATCTATAGGGAGATTAATTGGGCAGTGCTGCACCCACCTCCCTCACACCACCACCTACCTTCCAGGAGGTAGAGAACGGGGGGTTGGGTGAGGTGAGTGCAGTGCTGCCCAAATTATGAACTTACTGGGATATTGAGTGAAGTATTAGGTTTTTACACCATGCCCGAAAGGGAGGTTCTGGATCTCCGATCTTACTTTCAACCATCTTGACAATTTTACCAACACATCTAAGCTTTGTTTGATACAAAAATAGCCTCCCAAAAATATACCCAGGGCGGGAATCGAACCCGGGACCCTTGGGTACGAGGCATACACCTTACCAGTTAGACCAATAGAGATATCCCACTTGGCCTGGTCGGCTCTAGTATATTTCCGCATCTTGTTCAGTTTAGGCTAACCTATTTTTACTGACTTTACATGAGGAACGGAATATGTGTGGCAAACTGTACCTATGATGATGTATGTACTATCAGCGGCAAAAGTCCTGTCGCCTCCCCTGCCTAACAGCTTCAACCTCTTCTCTCCCCCATCACCCTACACCCTCACAGCCACACCTCATAGTTCGCCATCAGTTGGTAGATATACGCACGTTTTGTACACCTAACATTCTCGAGTCAATGAATATCGCGGGTCACGGTGAGGCAGGAGAGGCGACATGACTTTTGCCGCCGACTGTACCGTGTGCTGGGGTAAAGTTGAACAAAATCTGACCAGCATATCTTACCTTGTGAAACCAACTGATGATTCCGGAAGATCATCTTCAGCTACACGTAGTGCCACTGTATCCTCCATTCTGCCTCAGATGTAGGCTACAGGGATGAGGTGCTCCAGCTTGTTATAGTGGGGCCAAGTATTTTCCCCAAAGCGTTTTTTCCATAGCCTATAGCGATTTTAATTAGTTCTTGTAGTGGGGTCAAGTATTTTCCACAAAGCGTTTTTTCCACATAACAATTTTGATTAGTTCTCTTGCCTTTATTTATTAGTGGCCCCTCCATCATTGACGAACATGCCTATTACATAAGGCATCCTCTTGAAACACTAATCCGCCGTAGTTTGAATCTACCGCGCAGAGCATTTAAAAACTGAGGAGCCTTCATCATGAGCGCACGCGACCTCACTCATGGCTTCAGTCATTATGAATTGGGTTCTCACTACGAAAAAACTTCGTAGAAAATAAAAACAAAAAGAAAATAAGAATAACTATCCAATAAGCTTTCCATCATATCGTGGATGTACTTGTGTGGATCTTTGACCAGACGCTGATTCAGGCGTCATACTTCCTTCTCTGCTCTGCGGTCAACCGGCCCGGACGTGTCTCTCCACGTTCCGCTGGTTACGCATTTGCTGCATCCCTAGTGAGTTTTTTCTAATTTGTTTACTCCGGGATGTATCGAGTAAGGTTAGGATATGCGTAGCAGGAGTGTCCTGGGCTGGTTGCCCGCAGTGCAGTGTATTTTGGGTCGTGTGTTTGGGGCATCTATTTCGGATGTACCCTCGTGGTCCTGTTGTGGACAGGTGAACTTTTTCACAGTTAGCTAGCTTTGTGATGCAGGCGGCTTTCATTACGCGTTATTGCTTCCTTTTATCTTTCTGATGAGGTAGCGTATTTTTGCTGACGTTCCCAGCGTATTTTTCTTAACTTAGTGAAGTTTTTTCTGGGTCCCGAGTCAGTTCTTCCCTTTGCCGGAAGTATTTGCTACAGTGGTGTGTTGGCGGTGGTTCCTGTTGTGATATAATTCAGTGCTTTTTGTTTATATTCCGACATGTTATTGTTATCCGTCTGCCTAGGCCTAGCCAGCCTCTCGTAGCTTTTCCACATATACAAGTGTTATTGATTTATTTTCTAAATATGTACTACTGTGTCATGCATGTCCTGGTTTAGTTGTGTATTGGCTAATTCCACGGACTATTTATGTGTCCTGGGTTAGTTGTGTATTGGCTAATTCCTCGGACTATGTTGGGCCCGGCGTTAGTTGTGTTTTGGCTACGCCTCGGTCCGGTGTTGCGTTCAGATGGTATCTGGACGGGGTGGGTTTTTTCTGGCGGGTTTTTCTCGGTTTCACCTTGATAACCCCGGCTGGTTGCCGAGTTTTGGCCACGCGTGGTTTAAAACAGGCTTGTTTCCCCGGCGAGTGGGTGTCTGTGGCTCCCCAGGACTGCGTCTCTGGGGTGCCTGTTTCAGGCTCCTTATGATTCCCGGCGGGTTGGCTGTACCCATCTAACAGTGTTCATACGGACACGTGTTGTTTGTAGTTTTTTCGGTTTTGCAAAGCCAATATAAAACTATGCTGTTGTTGTATTTCCTCCCCGGCGATCTTTTACAAAGAAGTGGGGATAGGAACAATTGGGGTTAACTTTTAAACTTTAAATCACCCGGCGGGTGCAACCTGGAAGGGTGGGATGACCGAATTTGCAAAATTCAGTTTAGTTGACCAGACAATTGAGGGATGCATTGTGTATCGCCTCCTTCAACATACGGCGCTTTAGGGCACAATTGGGGTTAACGTTTTTTAAACTAATATTCACACCCGGCGGGTGCTCCTTGGAAGGGTGGGAATAACGAATTTACAATTCAGTTAGTTAACCAGACAATTGAGGGATACGTTTTGTATCGCCGCCTTCAACATACGGCGATCTAAAAAGATACTTCGGGAGAAGTTAGATCTCGTATATTTGTCAGGCTTCCCAGTTTTTCATCTACGAGATCATTCGGGGGCCGGCGTCTTTTTAGTTTTTTTTTTTCCAAAATTGAATCTTGAAACAAACACCACCGGAAAGACTTAATCTGTTATAAACGCCATGCTGGTCTTTATATATTATGTCAGAGGGTATTCATAAATCTTTTGGACAAATTAAGATATTCTGATATCTTTTACTTAGGAAACCCCACCGCGTAGCGAGCTGTAGTCGTTGAGTATTACGTCTCGTTACCCGGCGGGTTATTTAACACTTGTGTGCGAACATGATTTGGTTAACCTTATGAGCATTAATTCCTGGAAATTTTCTTTTTTTCCAGAGCTGGGTCCCAGCGGGTCTATGCAGAACCTGGAGTAAGTTTCCCACCAGTCTCTGTCATGGCTACCTTTTCCCCGGTTTTTGCTTTATGCATTACGCCCTCCTGTTCAGGTATCCCTATTTTTGCGCACACCCTTTGTATAAAATATGTTAAAATGTCTCGTTTGGTGTGGGTTACCTTTCCGGCGTTTTTCTCGTTGCTCCGAGAACACCGTTTTTGTTTACCGAGTTTTAGTCAGGATGGCTAAAATAGGTAAGTTACCCCGACGAGTTTGGTCGCTTGAAGGCTCATCTGAAACTGCGTTTTCTGTGGTCGAGCCTGGGATCAGGCTTCCTGTGTTATTCATTGCTTTATGCATTACGCCCTCCTGTAATGTCTCGTTTAGTGTGGGTTACCTTTCCGGCGTTTTTCTCGTTGCTCCGAGAACACCGTTTTTGTTTACCGAGTTTTAGTCAGGATTTCTAAAATAGGTAAGTTACCCCGACGAGTTTGGTCGCTTGAGGGCTCATCAGAAACTGCGTTTTCTATGGTCGAGCCTGGGATCAGGCTTCCTGGGTTATTCCCGTCGAGGGGGGCTCCACACAGTTATCTAGGTGATCATGCTGCCACCTGTTGGACATGGTTTTCTCTGCTTTTCAAAGCCATTGAAACAATGCTGTCTGTTTGTTTGGTCTTTCCCTCCCGGCGACCTTTTTACAAAGAGGTCTGGGGCATGTACAATTGGTTTGGCATTGCATATAAAACCCGGCGGTTGTACCTTCGGGTGGTTATATTAACTGATTTGCAATTCGCGATAATTTGCCAAACAATTGATTGATACAATAGGGTATCACGGCCTTCAAGACGGCGATCTATGAGGGCTTCTGGGAGAAGCCGGATTAGAGATTAAGATAGACTTAGACTTTTTATGGGATAAAAAGATGCCGGAATCTTACTAGTGTTTCAAGTGTATAGGGATACTTGAAAGACTTCAAAAGTAGTGGTGGAGTGCTACGGTTCGTTGACCGGCGGTTTTGAGGCACATATTTTGTACCATTTTTTGGGTGTAACCCTATGAGCATTAATCCCCGGAAATTTATCTTTCCAGGGCGGAGTACCGGTGTTGCACCAGGTGACCAGGTAGTTCCCGGGGGCGGGGTAGTTTTCCCCCAGTCTCTGTCGTGTCGGCACTTGAACCTCTCCTTTCTGTATGTTCAACGCCGTTAAGCTCAGGTATCCCTATCTTATTTTTGTTTGTTAATGAAATAATTTAATAGCTGAATCATAATAAACATATATATTTTCTATGATTATATTATGATAATATTGTGTTTATTTATAGTAATTTATTTTAATACAATTAAATATATATTAAATTAATTAGAATACTTTATGATTTTGCTCACCAGCTCTGCTTTCAATGTGTTAATGAGCTATGGGAGCTTTTAATTATCATAAACCTTTACGGGACTCGGACGAGGGCTCCCATTCAGAGAGTATACCGAGCTCGCAAGCGAGGGACAGCCACAGCCAAGGTGTATGGCGATACTCACAGTCCTGGCAGAACAGCACACATCCCTTTGTGACTCAACTAGTGCTGACGTCCACCGGGATGCCGATGTACCATCTTCTATCCCAGTTTTAACATGGCAACATGTGGAGGTCCCGGCTTCGGCGGGATCTTCCCATGATAAGCCAGACTTAACGGATGAAGAACAACGATCTCTGGTCTCAGAGATGGAGGTTGAAGGGTCCAGTCACCTGCTAGGCGACTCTCAGGGTACTGTCGAATCTCCACGGAGTTCGTCATCGGCTAGGTATGTACCGGCGGAAGAGATTGATGGACTACTATTGAATGCACTTAATAGGTTCTTTGGCCCTACGCCGGAAACTCCTTTTGATACGGGAGATCCCGCGATGTCGACGATTGTGCGACCTCTGGCTACATCCTTTGCTTTAGCTAAAATACCTAACCATCCTCTTGTGTCAGATCCAATTTCCAATGTGCCAGGCACAGCAGCTCTCACTACTTCCACTGTGCGAGTCTTATCAGACATATCTCCCCCTCCTTTAGACAAGGCGCCAGTTAAAAAACAGGAGCTATGCCTCTTTTATACGGGCCGGATGTGTCAGGGGTAGCAATGTTACGGAAATGTTTTGGATGTTCATATTAAGGACATTCCAGGTTCTTATAACCATGACTTATTCTTCCCACCAAATCCCTCCAGAACGCCATTCTTGGTTCTCTCTTCAGGTTTTTGGTGCCGGCGGAGTCCCCTCTGCTTGGCTGCCACCCCCCACAATTGGCAACCTAGAAACCTCGCAGACTTGTTCATTATGGACATTCAGGAGGCCAAGTGGCTAGCACCATATGGTAGCGACGTGACCAAGATATTCACAAATCCATATACCCAGTCTACAAAGCGACAGTTTCAATCGCATTGGCAAGCTTTTACGTCTCGGATTCTTAGAACAAAAACAAACTGTGCCCTCGGTGGCGTTGGTTGTTAATTATTTAATTTATCTGTTCATGCAGAAACATTTATCTGAAAGTGATTTATGTGGGCAGGTTTTAAACTCCGCCCACCTCCCCGTCAGCTCAGGCCTACATGGTCTCTGGACAAAGCATCGTCGTTATTCTCGTTCCCGTATGTACCAAAGACTGCAGATTTTACAAAAGGGCAGTATTCCTTATGGCTTTGGCTACCAGGAACAGAGTATCTGAGCTGGCGGCGATGAGCAACGCACCTAATTGCCTCAGGTTTGATAGGCTTCATGAGGGTATTCACATTGCACCTTCCCCAGGATTCATAGCCAAGATTGAGCACAGTGAACACGTGTTTTCAGAGTTCACGGTGCCGGCGTTAAAAAGGGGAAAGGTGCACCATCTTTTTTGCCCAGTGCAAGCTCTAACCAAATATTTAAGAGTGGCACCTCTAAATCACCAGGGTGCTTTATGGGTCGCAAGTCAGGGTGAACGCTTGATGGAGCGTACACTGGCTTCTCTCTTAGTCGAGGACTTTAAAGAGAAGAATCCCGGCGTTGTGGGTAAGACCCACGATTTACGCAAGGGGACAGCCTCTTTACGTTTCCTTAACCCTTAATTAGCGGCGAGCAACATAAGTCGAGTTAAAAAAAGCTGGACTATGTGGCGGCGCTCGACATAGGTCGAGTGGCAATTTCAGCACGTAATGTGGCTGAGAGAGAGAGACAAGTGGTGGCAGGAGACTAGCGAGCGTATGACTGCTCCAGACCACCGCGGCGAACCTACTGACACAAATCTCAGCTCCCTCCTCCCTCTCTCACTCGCTACATACTCAATTATGTACTGAAACTACCGAATTACCTGCTTTTTGCACTCGCGTTGCACGGTTATTGCAAGAAAACTATCCATCGTACAAGGATCGTTATGGTGTCATTCGAAAGCTCTGTTTATGCCCTTTCAGGGATAGGTACTTGTTTTACGTTCTGGGTCTTATTTAGGCATGAAAAAGATCACGTAAACAGCCCTATTTTGGCTAAAAACACCCCGCTGTGCGGTACACATAAATAAACCGCATAGGCCGCTCGTAAGGTGTTAATAATCTTTCGGTGGAAGTTATTAAGTCCACACAGTTGTGGGCCTCTAATCAGGAGTTTTTGCCTCGATTCCTTTCAGTAGCTCTGGACAAACCTTCCTTGCCATGTATAGCTTTACGGCAGAGGGTCTAGGTGGCCCTTTTAGTCACGTTTTGTTTAATTTCAAGAAAAAGGGGGGGGAGGGTGCAGTCAGTGTGACATAGGACACCCTAGATCCCTCCGGAGTATGTATTCGGAACATACGAGCTGTGATACTGGTTGTAGGCATTGTATTATAAAACTTCTCTGTAGTATTCATTGCAGGAAATTGTGCTAAAGGCCAATAATAGTGTTACAACAATTCTTGTTGTAAGTAGCTTTGGCTGTGAAGCAATAGATTTTTGAGAAATCTCGGTAGTTGCAACTACGACTTTTACTTTTGAAGTAATTACTTCTGCATAAGTACACGAGTTCAGTACTTCTACGAATGTACAAGAATTAATTTATGTTTGGTTATATTTTTAGGAATATATACACTAGTTAATGGGGTTTATATGTGCACATGTAAACTTATAAGTTTTTAGTTTTCACCACTTACTTTAAGTGGGGTGCCTTCTTAACTAGCAGATCTGTGCACAGAGTCTCAGAGTTAACCCTTTTTCAAGCAGGCTTCTTTGAAGCACGCTCCTGCTTGTACCCCTTTTTGAAGATTTAGGCTGTATAAAGTTTATGCACCCGAATATCTCTTTTTTACAAAAGTAAGAATACTATGTGGTTGTTTGATTATCTGCTTTTCTAGAGTTATGATATGATTACGAATGTCCCCTCCAGTCTTAGAAATCAGGCATGTTCGTCAATGATGGAGGGGCCACTAATAAATTATAGGTTTGACTCCTGTAAGGAGATAAAGAAAACCTAATATTTAGTAGTGGCCCCGTAATCATTGACGACTGGGGCCCTCCCGACCATCCCCTTCCCATTCGTTGATGTATTAAGGATTTTGGTTTACTTGATATGTCAGTGAAGGAAGTATGACGCCTGAATCAGCGTCTGGTCAAAGATCCACACAAGTACATCCACGACATGATGGAAAGCTTATTGGATAGTTATTCTTATTTTCTTTTTCTTTTTCTTTTTTACGAAGTTTTTTCGTAGTGAGAACCCAATTCATAATTCATAGTGAGGTCGCGTGCGCTCATGATGAAGGCTCCTCAGTTTTTAAATGCTCTGCGCGGTAGATTCAAACTACGGCGGATTAGTGTTTGAAGAGGATGCCTTATGTAATAGGCATGTTCGTCAATGATTACGGGGCCACTACTAAATATTAGGTTTTCTTTATCTCCTTACAGGAGTCAAACCTCTAATATTGTTTTGTCCTCGATTTGGTTTGTATATTTTGCAAGTTTTACATTTTTAGTGCATTATGGGTGCGATTAGTTTGCTTGGGAAACAAGTTAAATAGCTCATGTAGTAGTTTGCTTGGGAAACAGATTAACTTGTTCATATAGTAATGTACACCCTATGTGGTGGATTGTGTTCTTTTATTTCAAATTTTGTTTTATTAAGCGTTATTTCCACAGCGATTTTCATTAGTTCTTTTGTGTTTATCTTGTGTCGTCCCAGTTTTGGTTTGTTTATTTTGCAAGTTTTACATTATAATGAAGGACGAGGATGATGATAATGATGTGTTTTTTATACTAGCCTTCTGAGCGAAAGCCACTTATAAGGCTAGGAGACCAATAATGTGTTGATAAAATGTGGGGACAGATCAAAAACAGGTCAGTCAGATTTCAATGAAGGCAGAGGTGGTGTGGCTTGAATCTACGGAAAGTTGTCGAGGTGCCTCTTAAAAATGTCTACACTGCAGGCTGACATATTTCTTAGACACAGAGGAAGGATGTTGAATAGTTTGGCCCTGTCCTGCTAAAGCTGCTAGCCTTTAGTTTTGGCCATGTCCTGCTAAAGCTGCTAGCCCGGAGTGTTTTTAAGCTTTAGATGTCTGTTTTAGGGCCTTCAATGTAGCAGGATCTTCCATGTGTCCTGTTAGGGCTGTGTTCGTTGTGTAATGGTTTAGATGCTTATGTTCTGGGTGTGGTGTCCCAGAGTTCGAATCCCAGGAGGACCATATGCTTTCAATAGTTTATTCAAGTACATTGGGGTTTGTAGTTGATGATTAATGTTAAGAACGGGGTGTTACTTAATGCCAAAGTTAGGTACCAGGAAGTATATGAACGAAGGCGGTGCTGGTTGGGGGGAGGGGCGTCGACTGACTGGGGACAGAGGTGCATGGGGCGGTTCATACGTGGCCACCCCTTCGGGGATCACGGCATCGGGCAATAGATAGATAGATAGGTACTAGGCCCTCCAAAATTCTCCAGGTGTATATGATCTGGTACCTTCCTCGCCTTTGTTGGAGGGAGTATAGCTTTAGGTGCTTGAGGCGTTCCCAGTAATTCTTGACGTTTAAATATGTAATTCTGCTGGTGAAGTTTCTCTGCACACCTAAGGTCACCAAAGATTGTGTTCGCCATTCTTCTAGTGGCACTGAGGAGCGCGCCGCCCCTCGTTCTCTAGCTCCTCGATTTCTCCAATCGTTGTTGGGCTCCACAGTTGGCAGCAGTACTCCAGCTTTGACAACACCAAGCTCTTCCATAGATGATGATGTGAATTTTTACACTAACCTTCTGAGCAATAGCCACTTATAAGGCTAGGAAACCAATGATATGTTGAGAAAATGTGGGGACACATCAGAAACAGTCAGTCAGATATCATTGAACATATAGCTTTTAGATAGGTGCGAAGTGGAGCAAAGTTCAAGGCAGTCTTGTTACGAAGATAACGCAGTCGTTCATAACTATATTAGCAGCATTCGCACAGTAGATAGGCGACAGTGATGGCAAAGCTCTTGGATAGTCACGAGGCACTCCGCTTCTCTGGTGTTGAACGTCCTCAGGATCCAGCCAGATGGCCTTCTTGCAATTTATGTGTTGGTGATGTAATGGTTTAGATGCTTATGCTCTTGGTGTGGTGTCCCGAGTTCAAATCCCGGGAGGACCATATGCTTTTATTAGATTTAATCAAGTACATTGGGGTTTGTAATGGATGAATAATGTTAAGAACGGGGTGTTCCTCAATTTTATGTACTGTATATGGAGGCTGAATCTGCCCTCGCTGCCGACTGTTACCCACAGATCACGGAGGCTGCTCTTGATGTCGATGGGGCCTTGGGTGGTGCTGTAGCGGGTATGTTCTTTGATGGTATTGCCACTACCATAACGCAAAGCCTCAAATTTAGCTTCATTGAACAGTATGTTGTTGTCGGCTGCCCATGGGTTCGAATCCCCGGACTGCCATGTGTTTGTTAATTTCATTAATCGAGTTTAGGAGTAAAGTTGGTTGGTGGAGAGAACTTAATAATTAATTGGGTTCAGTAGTAGTTTATCGAGAGGCCTTCCCTAGGGTTAAGTGCCCCATTACTTACTATTTCCATTCATACATATTCATAGCCTCCGATAGTGCAGTTGGGATATTGTACATGCTAAGATTGGTATGCAGGATTCGAAACTGCATAATAAATTGTAGGCTTGTGCAACATTCTTTAACTGTCTTCATGGTGCAATGCATAAGTGTGTTGATTTTCGGTGTGAGCGTCCTGGGTTCGAATCCCCGAACTGCCACATGTGTTTGTTAATTTCTTTAATCGAGTTTAGGAGTAAAGTTGGTTGGTGGAGAGAACATAATAATTGAGGTTTTCTTGCAGCCGATCTGCATCTTCTTGCGATTTAACTTGCCTTGTAACTCTTGTGTCATCAGCGAAGGATGAGGTGATGAGCGTGCCTTATCTGTGTCTATATCACTGATAAGTGTAAGGAGCAAGAAGGGGCCCAGGACAGATCCTTGTAGAACACCACTTGTTATTGTAGACCTCTCCGACCCATTTACTAAGACTTGTTGAATTCGCCCATGCTGTAAAACAAATAAACCTACATTAGTACTTTACTCACACAAAAGGTAATAGCAAAACCTCCATGCTCCTCTTCATGGATAAGAAAATGGGGGGGGGGGGGGGGAACTTTACTCAATGGGTGTGGGTAACCTTGACCGACATGTTAAAAGCCCTGGGGGAAAGCTGACCAATTTCATAAAGAATTGATTTTCAAGTGAAAGAACGCTGGGGGAAATAAGTACAGGCCATATTCTTGCAGTCTAATGTTGAACAAAGGATTTTAACTAGTCTTACTAAAAAAAAATACTATAGACCATTACTCAAATCAGTGTACCCCATATTGGATAGTTCACCAAGGAACAAAGTTGTTGCTGCGAAGGATAGAATTGGCACTGGGTAACCTATAAAGAATGAGGCAGAAGTTAACCCTATCAAAAGACACTGGCAGTAATGTTCCTCAGTATTTTCAGCCCAAACTTTCAGAATACAACTATATATTACTAAAAATGCATGAAACTGCAATTAGAGAACATTTTCAAACAATGTACAGCATTGGTAAGAGCTGTTCGGGCACTGTAGCCTACCTCACACCGCACCAGTTTTCTGTTGACTGTTTTGTTACAACAAACTATGTCGGAGTGGGGGTTTTTTCATTCATCCAAATTTTAGTAATTTGACGGCAGCTTCCACTTAAGATACTAGATTAGGTTGTCAGGTTAGGTTAATGAACATACGGTACCGGGTATTTTATTTTACTAAGCGTTACAGCATTTCCACATAGCGATTTTGATTAGTTCCTTTGCGTTTATCTTGTGTCATTCCAGTTTTGGTTTGTTTATTTTGCAAGTTTTACATTATAATGTGTACTGTTATACCACAACCCGAGACACCACGCGGCCCAAACACCCTAGTCTACCCCCTCCAAAACCAAGTGGGAACCCTTTACAGAAAACGCTGCCATGATGCACCTGCCTCCCCCTTGCCAAACCAAAACAAACAACCCCCAAATCGAAGAGGCGGCGTCTACGAGAGGACCTCAGCGTGACGTCACACACCCAGGCCGGCCTAGGATTGGTTGACCAGAGCCGCGCCTCCACTAACCAGGGCGAGCTGACGTCATCACCCAACCGACCAGCAGTAAAATCAACATATCAGAGGGAGTATCAAACCCACCCATTGCGACCTTCTGCCCGGGCACATGAATATTAGCAAATATTTGGAGATGGTTATCATCACTGTTTCCATGAATTATCCAGAAAATAAAAAGCTTGCCACATTGCTAGTAAATATAGGATTCAGGACCTACGCCAGACTCTCCAGAATAGTCACCACCGAGACGCCTGGGACGGATTTAAGTCAATAATCACCACCCTCCAACCCCCTCTGGGTTGCGTCCCTGCACTAAATAAATTACATGCCGTTACATATACGGAAGATTTTGATGACACTTTGATGCAATTTAGCAGACACACCCAAGTGGCATATCCCAGGGCCAATGTGAATCAAATAAAGTAATCTCTGATAACCTAATTCGCATCGTACCTGATAACATAAAGCAGTATTTCGCCATACACGAGGTCATCACACCCGCGGAGGATTTTCAAACTACAGTACAGTCAACCCTCGCATGGGCGGACCCCAGTTGACCGGACTTCGGTTTGTGCGGACCCATCAGCCGATGCGGACAAGTCCCCAAAAGTCCGGACAAATCGGGCAAAAGACCGTTAATTTAAAAGTTGTCCGGTATTTAACATGAAAAAGAGTCAATAAAAATGTCTCCTTTGTCTTTTCAGAACCAATTAAGTCCATCTCATGATAGTTTGTGTTTATCGCTCACTTCCCCCTCTGCAACTCTCTTTCTATCTATCTATATCTCTAATGCATCTACCTAACTATACATTAACATAACTATGTCTTATTTGGTCCTTTTTTAATCTATGAATCATTTCTAATATGATGGAATTGAAAACAATATTGCCCTTCTAACACACAAATAATAAAATGAAAACAGGAACAGTAAAAATGTCTCCTTTGTCTTTCAGAAACATAAGTCCGTCTCATATATGTTAGTATTTAATCGCTCGCTCGCCCCTAGCCACTCTCTCTCTATCTATTTATCTCTCTAATGCATCTACCTAACTCCCTTATACTGTACATTAACATAACTATGTCTTATTTGGACTTTTTGTAATCTATGAATCATTTCTAATGCGATGGAATTGGAAACAATATTATCCTTCTAGCACACAAATAATAACATGAAAAAGAGTCAATAAAAATTTCTCCTTTGTCTTTTCAGAACCAATTAAGTCCATCTCATAATAGTTCATGTTTATCATCGCTCACTCCCCCCTCTGCAACTCTCTTTCTATCTATCTATCCCTCTAATGCATCTACCTAACTCCCTTATACATTAACATAACTGTCTTATTTGGACATTTTGTAATCTTTGAATAATTTCTAATGCGATGGAATTGAAAAATATAATATCCTTCCGGCACATAGATAAACAATAAATAAGATAGTCAACAAAATAGTTCAACCCTCCCCTCCGTCTAGGCGCCGAGCTTCCTAGATGGGAGATTTACGTTTGATAGATTTTTTTTTTTTTTTTTTTTTCCCACGGTATACACAAAATGATGGGAAATATTGTAACATGTTTTTATTTGACATTTGTGTCGTTTTTGCTGATTATGAGTTGGTGGGAAAAAAAAATCTTTAATTCCATCATGATGAAATGATTCACAGATTATATAGAGACCAAATAACATACACTTTTAAGTGTGTTGTTGTTGTTGTTGTTGTTCCCCAAGCTGCCTGGCCGAACAACCCCAAGGCCCCGAGCAAGACCAAGGCCATAACTGAGCGCCCCCACAGAACCCTCCCAACCGACCACAATAAAGCATGGGTGACCGAAGCCACTCCATGGCGGGGAGCTGAGGAGGGCGACAGAAACGCCCGGGAAACCAAAGCCCCACCCAGGGCCCTGTGCCCATCAGCAATTATGAAGAGAAAGCTGAGGGGCAAAGGAAAAAATGTGACGCTTTGGCTTCCAATCTTGGTAGATTGGGAGGTCAATCCACGGAAGAGACGCCGTCACTTGAGATCTAGAAAATATATAAGTAAAAGGAACAGTCAGAGTAAGCTATGGGTATGGCAGAGATCGCTCAGTTCTCACTCTGATAGACCAGCCCATCACCACATGACTAGAACCCAATCCTCTCAGCATCAGCTAGGAAAGGCCCTAGAAAGCCGTCTTTGGCGGGGGGATAGCTCCCCTATTTCAACCCCTTTCGGGGTTGGGCACCCACCCACTTTTAAGTGTGTTCAATAGTTTTCCATTATCAATAGGGTGTAGCACAAGGCTTATCAACATCATCACAGTAATGGGGTCAGGGTTGAGGCCGGGACGGGGAGGGGAGGTGAGGGAGTAGGACGGCGGCGGGGATATAATTTTTTATTTTTTTTTTCCCATGTGAAATTTATCACATTAATGACAAATACAACCCTTATTATGTTTTCAGGGACAGTACAGCACATAGTAATTAATATTAACACAATAATTAAAAGGCACAGGCTTCAATTCATCCTAAAATCACTTAAAACCGAGTGAGAGAACATTGTAAACCGGACACAAATCTATTTCCAATGTCCGGACTTTTTCAATGTGCGGACAAGGGTCCCCCCCCCCCCCTATTAGTCCGCACATTCGAGGGTTGACTGTGTCCCCTAATTCCATGACACAACTCTGCGCCAGCAGCCGCACACCCACTCACCCTCAGCCTTCTGCAAATGCTCCAGTTCCCCCTCAGTAACAACCTCATCAGAGCCTCACACACCCTCAGCCTTCTGCTACTCACTCGGTACTTGACTTACCCACAGCAACAGTACAATTTTGCCCAAACCCCTTCCAACCCCCCACCCCCTCAAACTCTTAGAACCCACGACTGACTCCAATCAATTGGTCAACGCATAACTCTAGAGGTAACGCCTATCGCGGCCGCCAACCTCACAGAAATCCACGTCGCGGCGACACAGCCAGAAAAGAACCTCCCCCACTACCCCACTCAGTATTCCCCACAAACGCCTGTGACTCCTCCCACACCTTTAATCTTGCCTACTCATCCGCCGATCCCTCCTATGAGATGGATTTTTAGAAGCGCTCTTGTATTCTCTCAACACCTCTCCCTCGGTAACATGGAACCCGTGACAAATGGTAAAGAGAGCGCAAGTTGGCATCTTATGTATATTGACAGGGGGAGGAAGGGGGTTGCTCCCTTGTCATTAACCACTTCTGTACCGGTGATGTACTTTTCGTTACATTCTGGCAACTATTAGACGATTTTGCTCAGCTTAGGAAGGACGTCTACCCATTAAAAGGCTACAGACTATCCTATTAGCTACCATATATATTTCCTAAGCTTCATAATATTGTCTAAATATACAGTAGCTACAATAAAATTAAAAAGACGTCGCCGGTAAAGGGGTTAATCTAACCTAACCTAGTATTGCCCCCCCCCCCCCCCCCCCCCCCCGCGAGCGTGTCAAATAACTTAAAAAATAATGCGAGTAAAAAAACACCCCTGACATAGTGCGCTATAACAAAATGGTAAACAGAAAACAGGTGTGATGCGAGGGCAGTGGACCTGATAGCACAACTCTTAACTGTTTATATACTGTATATCCCATTCCTTCAGTACCGGTGACAACATCTTATTTATTTATATTCTGGCAACTATTAGACAGTTTTACTCAGCTTAGGAAGGATGTCTACCCGTTAAATGATAACAGACTGTCTCAATCCGTTTAGCCACCATATATCCTTCTTAACCCGGGAACTGCAGGAAGACTCTAAAGAGTTCCCCTGGCGGACTGCGGGAAGACTCTTAAGAGCAAGGCTTTTGAACCCGTACCAAAACCGCGGGTTTATAGGCAGGCGGCTACAAATTGGTGTGGGTATAGTACTACATGTCAACTCTCGATACCACCCCGCCACACGCTAGCCCCGCACTCGTGCAAGCACCACCGCGCCAGAACCCACGCACTAGTCATGGAGCCCACACGTCCCTCACGCTCGCGCCCTGATGACACAACGAGCCCTCCTTCTGGTGGTGTCAGCCGCCGTGGAAGGCAGAGGGTGGCTACCAGAAACCCTAGCTACCAGTACGACACGCCCTACAGCTCGGAGGACGAAGCACCAGCACCAAAACCACATAAAACACGTGCAAGCAAGGCAATTGCACAGAGGTCATTGGCCTTTGGGGACACTGCCACCACGACCCAGGCCACTGCAACAACCACTACCAGCGACGCAGGAGGCCGCCCTAGGGCTGCAGAACCTGCGGGGGCAGGCAAAATCAAAGGCACGGGCGTAGGGAAGAAAACCTGTACGCCTGCCACAGTGACCCTGCCACCACCACCACCACCAGCCGCCCCTGGCCCGGCTGCCCCTGCTGCCCCTGCCGCCCCTGCTGCCCCTGCCCAAGGAAAAGGGAAGGGGAAGGGGAAGGGGAAGGGGAAAGGGAGAGGGAAAGCGACTGCTGGCCCTGCCGGCCCTGTCGGCCCTGCTGTCCCTGCCGGCCCTGCTGTCCCTGCCGGCCCTGCTGCCCCTGCTGCGCCTGCCGCCCCTGCCCAAGGAACAGGGAAAGGGAAAGGGAAAGGGGTGACAGGCACCACCATCATCTTGCCTGCCTCCAGGCCCACTGCATCACGCACCACTGCCGCCCCTGCCGACGCCGTCCCTGCCACCGCCGCCCCTGCCGACGCCCCTGCCGACACCCCTGCCGGCCCTTCTGCCCCTGCCCATAAGACGCCCCTACGTGCTAGAGTGAGCAGAAAAAATCTGACACCATCCGCCCTGCTCTTTGGTGGTGATTCGCAGGGCATTGGCAGCCCTGCGGGTTTCGACGACGACGCCCTAGAACAGGACCAAGGGTGGGGGGATTTGGGAGTGGACAGTGGAAGTGAGTCAGACGTCGGTGATGAGAATGAAGAAGGGCGTCTGTCTAGTGAAGAGGAGGGTGATGATGATGATGTGTTGTATCGCGAACATGACAGCGATATTTCAGACGCAGAAGCAGACGGAGACGACATTCCGATCCCTGGCATGCCTTCGTTTGAGTGGTCTGACGGAGTCAATTTTGTGCCTGACGTGCCCCAGTTCAATCCTGGGATGTCAGGTACAACTGATGACAGGCCCTGTGACGATAACGCAAACGAAAGCGACTTTTTCCTTGCTTTTTTCGATTTGGAGGTAATGACTTACATCGTTGCCCAAACAAACGCCTACTACAGGTGGGTGTTTGGCAAATTGAACGTCATTTCTCCAAAAGCGAGAATACGAGGGTGGGTGGATACGACTGTGGAAGAATTCATGACGTTTTTTGCCTTGTTGTTCCTCATGCCTCTTTGCAAGAAGCATGTGTTGCAACACTACTGGAAGCACGACCCTCTCATCGCCACCCCAACTTTCAATAAGTTCATGACTCGTGACAGATTTTTGTTGCTGCTAAGATTTATGCACTTTGCAGACAACGAAAATCCTAACAGGATTGACAGGATATGGAAAGTTCGGGATGTATTCACCATGTTGTTGGAGAGGTATAGGAAATACTTTTACCCCTTCCTCAATTTGGTGATTGATGAGTCGCTCGTGCTCTTCAAAGGACGTCTTGTTTTCAAGCAGTATATCCCCTTGAAAAGGCATAGGTTCGGAATCAAGCTCTTCGTGTTCTGCGACTGTGAAACTGGAATAGTGCTTGACATGATCGTGTATATAGGAACTGACATTGACGTACCGAAAGCCGCTCCCGGTGACCCCATGGGCATGTCAGGTGCCACCGTCAGGAAAATGTTGGCACCTTACCTGGGCAAAGGCCACATCATCTACACTGACAACTGGTATACTTCTCCTGCTCTCTGTCAGTTTCTTCATGACAACCAAACGGGGTCATGTGGGACTGTCAGAAAGACAAGAAAGTTTATGCCAAAGTTCACAGGTGATGTCATTCCTCTGTCAGATGCCTCCTCCAGTGACACACCTTCTGAAGACGAACTGGCCCAGGAACACCGCGAGAGGCATGTCCGGAGAAGGCGACGAAAGGGGCAGAAGTACAAGCAACTTGAAAAGTCCGGGAAAGTGGTAGCCCTGAAGTGGAAGGACAAAAGAGACGTCCACCTGCTTTCCACAGTCCACACAGGTGCCCAGATGGACTCTGGTAAAATCCACTACCGAACCAGGAAGACCATCTATAAGCCCGACATGGTAGTGGACTACACCAAGAACATGCGCCTGGTGGACAAGTCTGACTGTCAACTGTCAGGCGTTGAGTGTCTGAGGAAGACTGTGAAGTGGTATCACAAGCTCTTCCTCCACCTAGTTGACATCACGATGCTCAACGCCTACAACTTGTGGTTGGTGAAGAGAGAGATGGCCCCACACCAGAAGCTAAAATTCCGGGAGTTTGTTTACAACGTTTCATATCAACTCCTGGAGAAGTATGGCACCACCACTCACAGACGTACGGCATGGCGTGGGGATCACGTCCCTGACCGCATCCAGCTGGGGGTTGAACGACACTACCCAACCAACACCGAGCTGATTGGCACTCGTCACAGGCAGGTGCAGTGCCACGTCTGCAGCCCCAGTGTCAGGAAACCCCATGTAACAAAAAGAGTCACCTCAATGTGCGCCGAGTGCAAAGTTGCACTCTGCCACGTCTGCAGCTCCAGTGTCAGCAAACCCCATGTAACAAAAAGAGTCACCTCAATGTGCGCCGAGTGCAAAGTTGCACTCTGCTTGGGTGACTGCTTCAGGGACTACCACATGTTTAAAAACTACTGAGTGCCGCCCCCTGCCCTGCCCTGCCCTGGACTCGCCCCCTGCCCTGCCCTGGACTCGTGCCCTACCTTACCTGACCTGACCAAATTGATCACGCTACCTCATAATGTTACATATATATTATATAATGTATAAGTTCCAAAGATGTCCCTGTGATATAGCTTTTTACATTATATAATTGTATCTTTCATTATTTAGTTTATAAGTTTCAAAGATTTCCATGTAATATGCCTTCTTTTTTAGTATATCAATATATATGTTTGTTATAGCCAAAGTAATGTGTATATATTTTCTTACCTCAAATGAATTGTACCAAAATAAATATGTTTCAATAAATCCTGTCAAACCTACTAAGATAATAAAATCAAACAATAAAAAAAAAAAAAACAAGGTCATTTCATTGTATTCTTACAATATGATATATTCTATGAATATTTCATATTGTTTGAATACAATGGCATGATCTTGTAAAAAAAATTTTTTTATCAAAATTCATCTAAACAGTATAAAACCTTCCCCATAACCTCTTGGATTCGATCCCACTACCCTACCACACTTTGAGTTTCCCAGTCCGCGACCTTACCAACCATGCCACAGGAGCTCATACCAAATGTCACTCAAAACTTCGTGTCTACAATCGAAATGACAATATACAAAAAAAATGAATTATCCCACCAATTTACGTTTGTAAATTGGTGGGATTATCAATTATATCATGCAAAGGTTTATAAAAGTTTGTCTCTGTCAAGAATTAGTAATTATATGACTTTATTCTGTCAAAAATTGCCCAAACACTCAGCAAAATTGCCCCTCTCAGTGTGACTTGTCATTATCACACGGTCAGTGGGTGACCCTTCCCTCCCTCCATCCACAACACCTCTCTCTGTCTGAGTTTGGCTACCAACAAAATTCGTATAAATACATCATGCATAAAATACTCTTCACAAAAAATACATTTGTATTGTATAATATTGTAAATAATAATGAATAATAACTTTGTGGGTGTCGAAAATTGCTCAACCAGCTTTCTTATATCTCGCCTACGCCCGTACGTGCGTATATTGGATTATACATAGTCATGACTGTCATACAAATACTTGCAGTAGGTCTCGAATATACATTTTGATTGCATATTACTTGGAAATAAATAAATATAAGTTTCTCTGGTGGCAATCTACCCTTTCGCAAGTGTAAGGTGACACCAGTCTATATTTAGCTCTCTATCAAAAAAGGTTAACTGCCGATGTTTACTGCCCACCCTCATTCCTGGTCTATAATATAGTACTTTATTTACAGTCAATGGCCTACATATTTCTGTGGTACTTCACATGTGTCTAAAATGCAATGTCTGCTTGCATAAAAATGCAATTCTGAAAGCCATTTATACATACGACATACGCATGTCTCACTTTCTCTCTCTCTCCATTCCTGACTCATGTTATTGTAGACCTCTTGGTGGCAACGAACCCCAGACATCTGCTAGACATAAGGTTCAATATCCCAAGACATCCATAAGCCTCGGGCGCCTCCACAATTATCACACAGCTGCGTATGTTTCTTGATAGCTGCGTATGTTTCTCCCTGCCTTCACTCTCTCCATGACTCACTCCCTGCCTCCCTCCCACCCACCTTTTTAGGCTTCCATCTGCTAGAAACTCATTGATAATGTGCGTAAATATCGCATGAATTGGTCTATATGCGGTATATATATTGTTATATGGCACGTCTACATACGTACAAGTCTGTATTATAGCATGACAGTGCTCTAAGTACGAGATATACGTAATATTATAGCGCAAACCACACTCTCATCTCATAAATTGCCGCCAAACCTCCAACCCATCTTCATTCCCGCCTAAATATTCATTGATAATTCCCTTATATATTGCAATTTTTGGTCACTATGAGGCATATTCATTGTTATATGGGTGGCCTACACACGTATACGTACTCTACATAGCCTAAAAGGGATCAAAAAAGGAGATATACGTGATATTACGCGGTAACCCACCCCCTCCTCCCTCAGGTTCTATCCCCTGGGCGCGTGAAAATTCGGCCGGGAAATCTCGCCGCTCGATGACAATCTAGCCGCGCGGTGCCATTCGCTCCACATTTTTCAACTACGGACCATTTCCCCCCCCCCCAGACATTTTTTGGGGGGTCAAATATATATGGGCCGATGCACGCAAACATTCCCTACACGCTGATGGACTTTTTATCGAAATTGGCAATGGGTCCCAAAATCATCATACATGCGCACAGTATGTACCTGTAAAAAAAAAAAAACTATGCGCCGTGGAGAGGTTAAGCTAAATAAAATTGTCTAAATGCAGCTGAAATAAAAGAAAAAGACGTCGCCAGTACTGTAAGGGATATAAACAGTACAGTATATACATTTGGGGGCAGGAGGCTAGGAATCCTCCTCCCCTTGTAAAATTCTCCTACTCAAGGAGACAGAGAAGGGGGCGAGGGAACGCGAAAGTGGTGCCGGGCCCTAAGACTTGGAACATTACAGGGTTCTGTTCGGGCTCTGTCTCGAGTCGGCCACCCCCAGCAATGGGGTATGTGCCTGAGTATATACATACATACATATATATTTGATAAGATCCTGTGTAGTGGGGAGAACTGTTTTTCAGATGCCTAAAAATCTGTGTGTGATAACCCGGGTTCGAATCCTGGTGGATCACATAAAGTGACATATATACTTTCATTAATTTCATTGGAGGTGTTTGGTGTTGTGGTGAAATTAATAAAAAATAGAATATCTTTAACCTAACCAAACCAAAACCAAACCTAATCTAGTATATTAATGGACTATTTATTTATGTAAAATGTTAAAATATATTGTAGAATTACCAAATTATTGAGATATACTGTAAGTACAGGTCTCCCCACTACACAGGATTATACCATTATATTTGTCTAATTTCTAGCCTTAGAAAACTTACCTATTCCTACAGAAGCAGAACCGGGCCCCTTCTTTTTCTCCTAATTTTTTTCTTTTTTTCTCCTTCTCCTCCTCCTTTTTCTTTTTCTTTTTCTTTTGGGAATGGGCGACCAGTAATTAGGTTTTTGGATGGTTGTCTCTCTCACTGCTCTCCATCAATCTGCGAACAAGATTATCATAAATAATCATAATGAAAAACTTTGCAAAATAAACAAACCAAAACTTTGACGAACACAGTAAAAAGACAAAACTAATCAAAATCACTATGTGGAAACAACGCTTAAGCAAAATAATAATTCTTTATAAATAAAAGAACACAATCCACCACATAAGGTGTACATTACTACATGAGTTAAAAACTAAATAAAAACTAAAACATTAGGCTTTCCATAATGCAGTTAGGTCTGAGTACATGATTAGATTGACATCCAAAATTCGAAAATGGATATTGATCGTGATCGTGTACTCAACCTTTAACTGTGTTGGTTGTGTAATGGTTTAGATGCTTATGTTCTGGGTGTGGTGTCCCAAGTTCGAATCCCAGGAGGAGCATATGCTTTCATTAGTTTATTCAAGTGTATTGGGGTTTGTAATTGATGATTAATGTTAAGAACGGGATGTTACATAAATACTAACTCCACAAAGTTGACAGACGGGCTATGAAAAACATGGACATAAGTATGTCAACACTGTCAAGATCCGATTACGCGTTTGTTTTCTGATCGAACTGGCTTGTGATCAAAACGACTCCAAAGCTTGTAATGCAATCATGCGCATAATATTTCTATGTACAGTACTGTACTGTATAAGATCACAGAGACACAGAACTTATGTGGGCAACTGTACTGTACAGTTATCGCACATATTCCGTTTAGTATCCCAGTAACTTTGTAGTTTTGGCATCGCCACACCCACCTCCCTCACTCCACCACCTACCTTCCAGGAGGTGGAGAAGGGGGGTTATAGGTTGTCAATCCAGAGCAATTGTTTGAAAAATTGAATGATTATAAGAAGGTATAAGAGAAAATTAACAGGAAATAGCATTGTTTTGGCCATTTTATGGTAAATTTCTATAATTGCACCTATACGACCTAAAACAAATATTATTGTATTTAACAGGAAGGTACGACGAGGTAAGTGATGTGGTATAGGTGGCAATATGCGGAAATGGATTATAAGGGCATTTCGCCCCCTCTGACAAAAGTCTATCAATCTAGATGTGACACAGATTTTACAATGTTTCAGAGAGATATTAGCCTAACCTAACAACCATACCTAACCTATCCTAGTATTATGGGTGGGGGCTGACGCCCCCACACCCCCGCTGGTTGGGTAAAACGGTAGAAATCCAGTTGGGGTGGAGTGAGTAACCGTAGATTTTCGTAAGGGGGTCAGAGGGGGCGAAATGTCCTTATAAGCCATTTCCGCACATTGCCACCTATACCCCATCACTTACCTCGTCGTACCTTCCTGTTAAATACAATAATACTGTAATTTGTTTAGCTCGTATAGGTGCAATTGTAGAATAATTCCAAAGAAATTACTCTGCTTTCGTTTGACACCCTGGGGGGTTGAGCGAGATGGGTGCGGTGCTGCCAAAATAAGCCCGCAGCGTAAGGGTTAAGGCCTCTTTTTAATAATTAGGCTAATAGGTCTTTTAAATAATTAGGCTAATAGGAACAGTTTAATACAAATTCTTCAGGTTAAATTCAAGCTACATTTTGCAGCGATCTTCACATGATTGCCGTCACAACTGGTATGCGTTTAATTTTATCAGTTTTTTTGTTTCCCCCGAAAATATCCCACGGCCAACTGATATTTTTTCGGCAAGAATGTTAAGTGCGGCCATACCTACCCCCCATGACATATTGTCATCATCATATACTGTATATTGCCAGCAGGGGGCAAATTACCGAAAAAATCACTGTCAAAATAGACGCGAACTTAACCACGGCGATCAAAAAATGTAAACATGGCAGCGGCGGCGGAGGCGTCGGACCTTTGCAATCATGTTCCCGTCTATTTTGAATGCCATTGGATACAATAATATGTTGAGGGGGGCTTTGCCCCCCCCCTCACCCCCCCGGGGGCAAATAACCGAAAAAATCGCCGTCAAAATAGACGCGAAGTTAACCTCGGCGGTCGCCCTATGTAAACATGACGACCGTACGGCCGAACTCTACATCCATCCCATTTTTCCCCTGCTTTTAATATATATGATGACAATAAGTCACGGGTGAGGAGGGCCCCCCCGACCCCCCTGCGTGGGCCCCCCTTATCAACACAAAAGTGGTCAAAATAGAAGTAAATGTAACGGTCATGATTCAAAGCATGCGAATCACTGCAAAAGGTTGCTTAAAAAATGCCAATCAATTAGGGTTATGTTAGCGGGCATACACGTCGCTTTACTGGAGTTGTACCTTCGCGGTTATGTTCGCGCCTAGTTAACTTAATTTTAAGAAATTATCCCACAGCCAGCTGTTCCTTGCCACTACTGGTAATATATATAGGCCAATATGGTGGCATAGCAACTTACCATCACCAGAAAAAAATATAGGCATCGGCTACTTGAAAATTAGGAAGAATACGGTTAAACATATTAAGATCTACATATTGGGTTAAATCTTAAAATTATCCCACGCTCACCGGTTACTTGCCCCTTGCTGTCATTATATATGACTCAGGTGCCTACAGCCCCAAAGAAACGGTCAAAGAATCGAACGTAGAAACTGTGCGAACCGCGAGGGTAAGCTCCTTGAATGATGCCGAATACAGCCCCCTATTGGCATTAATGTTGATTTATATAACACAGGAAGGATGTAGTATCCGGGTGTTCGGTCGTCATGTTTACATAGGTCGTGCGCTCGCAGCTACATTCCCGTCTATTTTTACTTTTTTTGCCTTATTTGCCCCCTGCTAGCAATATATATGATAACAATAAAACATGGGGGGTGAAGGGGGCAAAGCCCTCCTCCTCAACCTATTATTGCATGCCACGACAGTCAAAATAGACGGGAACATAATCCCGAACGTGAGAGTAGTGTAAACAAGGCAGGCAGTATGCCCGAATATTACACCCTTAGCAACACATGTAACCGAAACTTTATATTGACCCCCTAAATATATTAATGTAATGTAATATCACCGCAAGGGTCTTCTAGATAATTTTTGAAAGCTTAATTTTTTACCACCGAATTTCTTGATAGCCTAATTCGGTATTAGAAAAAAATATGAAACTACTATGTCCCTGCATCAAATTAACCCTTTCATTGCAGGAAACGTTCTGGAACAGCATGGCAATTTACTGGAATTCAAAGCCCAATAAAGCCTATTGAGATGAGTACAAGTAAGCGGGAGCAGAGTATGCTCCCGTACGCTCTCCAGCATGTCTGCCGGGGCACAGACTATCACCCCATCTCTCGCGGGACCTATGCAGCACTGCCAAAGGCAAATGTAGCGCGACATTGCTAATGATTAGAGAATATTAGCCAATGTCTGTGGTAGCGATGCGGGAAACCCCGCACACTACGAAGCTCATTTTGGTGTAATTTTGAAGCCATTTTCTTCTAGTTTTTTTTACTGTATAAATTTCATTTCATTTAAGCACTTGCTTAAGCAATCAGAAGTGCCTGAATTAGCCCTATTTTAGTGGAAATGTGCCTATTATACCGAAAATATGCCCGCAGCGTAAGAGTTAAGGCCTAGTTTTAGTAATTAGGCTAAAAGGCCTAACAGTTTAATACAAATTCTTCAGGTTAAATTGGTAAAAAATGAAGAGACCCCGGACAGCCTTTTTACTAGTTAATTTTTGTTTTGTTTTGTATTTTTCTTTGATATACAGTGTTGTTTAATACCGAGGACCATCGCATTTTAGTATTTTCAACATTAGCCTAACCTAACCTAACCTAACCTAACCGAAAACTAACCGACGGTCTAAACCCAGCTCACGTTCCCTGTTTATGGGTGCGCGACGGTCTAAACCCAGCTCACGTTCCCTGTTTATGGGTACGCGACGGTCTAAACCCAGCTCACGTTCCCTGTTTATGGGTGAACAATCCAACAGTTTCTCGTATTTCACTTATAATGAATTTGCGACGGTAATTACATGTACACCAACAAAGTATCGTCCATGAAACTTCTAGAACACTGATAATTATCGATGGGGCTCATATCCGGGTTGTCTTCAATTTTATCCGTTAAATTCAATCTAAATTTTGCAGCGATTTTCACACGCTTGCCGTCACAATCGGTAGCCTAGTTTTTTATTTGAAAGTATCCAATGGCCAATTGCTATTTGACCCCTGCTGGTGATATGATGACAAAGTCCCGGGTGAGGGGACCGACCCCACCCCCTGTGCTCTGTGCTCCCCATCACTCTCAACTCAAAAGTGGTCAAAGTAGAAGCAAATTTAATGGTCATGATTCAGAGCATGCGAATCACTGCAAAAGGTTGCTTGAAAAATGCTAAACAGTTAGGGACTCGTTAGCTGACGTACGCGTCACGTTGTTTACAGAAGTCGTACGCTCGCAGTTACATTCGCATTTAATTTTTCTTTTTCTTACGATATTATCCCACGGCCAGCTGTTATTTGCCACCCGCTGGCAATATATGAGGACATAATTTGCCATCACCAGAAAATTCATAGGCCTACGCTAATATATAATTAGGAAGAACTATTACGAATTGGACGGCCCACACGCAGTAGGCCTACACGTGACAACACGTCAGCAATCTTATCACCAAAATAATAGGATTAAACGTCTTAAAATCTACGGGAAGGATGCAGTATCCAGTATCCGGGCGTACGGTCGTCATGTTTACATAGGTCGATCGCTCGCAGTTAAATTCTAGTATATTTTGACAACTATTTGTTTCTGTTATTTGCCCCCTGCTGGCAATATATATGATGACATGACAATAAGTCATGGCTCATTGGGGGTGGTGAAGGGGGGACAAAGCCCCCCCTCACCCCATTATTGTATCCCACAGCAGTCAAAATAGACAGGAACATCATCGCAAACGTCCGAAGTGTAAGTTTTAAGGTGGACGATACGCCCGAATACTACATCCTTACCTAAGTCTTAAAATCACTAGGTTAACACTTAAAGAGCGGGGCCCGACTTAAGTCTGTATCTAAAAAGCAGCAAGTTAGGAGCATTATTAAGGCTTTTAAAGGGTTAAAATAGAGTGCAAATGGCCGGGAGCGCAGCAGGCCACACGGCCGACACCGAGGGCTTACCGCCGCCCACTGACTCACGCTCCCTCTGTTCTCGAGAGGCCGGCAGTGTAGCCAGTAGTGAGCGTAGCTGGAAAAAATATGCCGCTATACGCTAAACTCCCATGTTAGTGGTAGCACTGCATGAAAACGACGAGTGCTACGTAGCTCGTTCTGGTCTCATTTTGAAGCTTGTAGCACCTAGTTTTTTGCTGAATAAATTTCTTTTCATGCAGATACTTGATTGATCATTCAGGAGGGCCTGAATATGCCAAAAATAGCCCAAAAAACCCCGCTAGACAAGGGTTAAACATCTTAAAATCTACAAAATAATGGAATATAATAGGGGGTCCCAAAAGTCTATAAAAGACATCCCACAGTGTGAATAGGGTTAGCCTAGGCCCAAGGCATATTTAATAACTTCCAAAGACGAAAATTAAACGATAAACCACAATTTTATCTTTCCATATTCAATAATAAAGCCTAAAAAGAAAGGATGGGCTTCCTAGATGGAGTACATGACCAAGAAATTATGTAGGTTAATTCTGGCCCATCCCAAGAGGAACAAGTACCACGCCATGCCTTGAATGGGAGTCGA
This sequence comes from Paralithodes platypus, assembly GCA_032716605.1. Lineage (NCBI taxonomy): Eukaryota > Metazoa > Arthropoda > Malacostraca > Decapoda > Lithodidae > Paralithodes > Paralithodes platypus. The sequence goes on along the minus strand of CM064482.1, from coordinate 77,832,682 downwards.
ACAGGTGGGCTAGAATATATTTGGCATTTTCCCCACCATATATATCTTACTCTGGAGGCTATTAACTACGTATAACATGCTCTGGTGTATATGAAATCATGCACGATATATAAAATCATATATAAAGGTCAAATATATCATATATAAGCATAAATTGTAAGAGACATTTATGCACCTGTTGTTTGATATGGTTGCCGATGCTAAAGGAAGATCAATGTTGCCAATTTTAAGCAGCAGGTTTCGCTAGATTCGTGTCTAAACGTCGCTAGATATTAAATTTATTTAATTTATTTGTATATGAAATCGATCATTATCTCTAGAATGTTGCAAATATAATTACTAATATCTTCTGAACATTACATAAATAATCTAAGAGTAATAGATATCCTACCATTATATAATGCTAGATATTAACCTCTGAAGTGCGCATGAGGGGTATGAGACACCACACTCCTGTGCTGACGTATTTGAGCTGTTCCCATCACTAACATCGTTATTTTACCATAAATAGCATTAATACTTATCCATATGCACCTATTATAGGTTGATTATAAAGGTATTAACCTGTTACAACAATAAAACAAGTGGAAACAGCGTTTGGATGGTCAAAATCGGCGATACAGGCCGGGAGTTACATAATGTATGGCTGAGGCAACCTCCCTTCCCACCACTTTTCTCCACGTCTGGAGAGAGACTGTCGATCGATACTCTCTCTCTCTCTCTCTCTTGCACTCGCTTGCTAACAGTGATGACAATGCCCTGCTTGCAACTCGCTAATGTTAGCACGAAAATATACCACAGAATAAGGGAATAACAGGGAAAATAGGTGATAACTGAAGGAGGGGAGGAAAGTGGGGAAGGAGGGGAGGTGGAGGAGTGATATTTGGCATGGCCCAGGGGCAATAAAACAAAATAAAAATAAAAATAATAAAAAATAAAATTGGGTGTTTTAAATGGATTTTTTTTTTCCCTTACTCTTAAGAGTCTTCTCGCAGTCCGCCAGGGGAACTCTTAAGAGTCTTCCTGCAGTTCCCGGGTTAATAAACAACGCTAACATTTAAAAGTACAGATTGACAACATTGATTGCATCCCCCAATCAACGATGCCGAATTTTGGCGGGAATTTTAAAACAAATTACCGTACATAAGAGTATAAGTTAACTTCATTTCAGGTATGGCAAGGGGATGTTCTTGGGTATATGATGTGCAGGACTTTGGAATAAAGGATTTAATTTTTCAGCAGGGTAATTCTTGGACCAATGTACCAGGAAGAGCAGCATGCTTGGAAAGCAAAAACTATTTTTGAAATGCCACAGGAACGAAAATCCTGGGAGCGAAAACCCCACCCCCAACGAGATCCCCGGTCCCATTTCCATCCCCGATTTGGTCTCTCTCTCTCTCCCAATTCATTCCACATATTATACGTCTCTCAATCACAGTCTTCTAGTATACAAACCACATGACTTTACTCCTCGACATCCTTGATGTACTGACTAAATGTGTATTCAATTATGTAATGACCATGCAGGCTATGCTTTCATTGTGTAGGTTCGAGGCGATCTAAAGACACCGTAGTTTCCGTTTCACAACGAATCAGATCGTGATTACGTCAGCCCTGTATTTATTAGTGGCCCCTCCATCATTGACGAACATGCCTATTACATAAGGCATCCTCTTCAAACACTAATCCGCCGTAGTTTGAATCTACCGCGCAGAGCATTTAAAAACTGAGGAGCCTTCATCATGAGCGCACGCGACCTCAGTCATTATGAATTGGGTTCTCACTACGAAAAAACTTCGTAAAAAATAAAAACAAAAAGAAAATAAGAATAACTATCCAATAAGCTTTCCATCATATCGTGGATGTACTTGTGTGGATTTCTGACCAGACGCTGAATCAGGCGTCATTCCTCCTTCTTTGCTCTGCGCTCAGCCTGCCCGGACGTACCTTTCAGGCTCCGCTGGTTCCGCATTCGTTGCGTCCCTAGTGAGTTTTTTCTCATTTGTTTACTCTAGGATGTATCGAGTAAGGTTAGGATAGGCGTAGCAGGAGTGTCCTGGGCTGGTTGCCCGCAGTGCAGTGTATTTTGGGTCGTGTGTATGGGGCATCTATTTCGGATGTACCCTCGTGGTCCTGTTGTGGACACGTGAACTTTTCACAGTTGTGTTAGTTGGTGATGCAGGCGGCTTTCATTACGCGTTAATTATTGCTGCCTTTTATCCTTCTGATGAGGTAAGCTGTGTGTTTGCTGACGTTCCCAGCGTATTTTTCTTCACTTAGTGAAGTTTTTTCTGGGTCCGTGTCAGGCTTCCCGGGGTGGGAAGTTATCGCTACGGTGGTGTGTTGGCGGTGGTTCCTGTTGTGATATTCCAGTGTGTGTTTATATTTCAACTATTTTCATGCCGTCTACCTAGGCCTAGCCAGCCGCTCGTAGCTTTGCCACATGTCTAGTGTTATTATTTATTTTATAAATATGCCCTACTGTGTCATGTGTATCCGGGTTTTAGTTGTGTATTGGCTAATTCCTCGGACTATAATTGTTTCCTGGTTTAGTTGTGTATTGGCTAATTCCACGGATTATGTTGTGACCTTGGTTAGTCGTGCGTGTCTCTCCTCGTGTCGTATTGTTCAGATGGTGTCTGTTCAGGGTGGGGTTTGCCTTCCGGCGGGTTTTTTCTCGGTTTCACCATGAAAAATCCTGACCGATGAGCAGTGTTGGGCCACACGTGGTTTTTAACTCTGGCTGGTTCCCCGGCGTGGGGAGGTGTCTGTGGCTCTCCAGGACTGCGTCTCTGTGGGTGCCTGGTTTCAGGCCTCCTTTAAAATTCCCGGCGGGATGGCTGTACCCATCCTTACATATATATATAGATATATATATAAAAAAAAAAAAACAACGTTCTTGAGAACACTCGTTTTTATAGGTTTTTTCTACCTGGTTTACGACAACCACATGGAAAACCTAGCTGTTGTTTAGGCGTTCCTCCCCGGCGATCTTTTACAAAGAAGTGGGGTCAGGAACTTGTGGGGTTAACTTTTAGACTTCTCACCCGGCGGGTGCACCTGAGCAGGGTGGGATAAACGACTTAGGTCTCATATAGTTAACCAATCCATTTGAGTGATACTCTGTGTATCGCTGCCTTTACTCTTACGGCAATTGAAGGTTCAGTGAGGTTTAACCAAATCGATTCCCACACCCGGCGGGTGCCCCTAAGTGGAGGAACTAAGGAATTTATAAACAAATTCAATTTCGATTAACCTTAATTGGGTGATACTTTCAGTATCGCCGCCTTCTATTTTTACGACGATCATTTGGGACAATTCGTTAAAAAATCAGATCTCGTATATTCCTGCCCTGGGCTATTCTACTAAAATATTTCAAGGGCCGGCGTCTTTATGAGGGGGGCTTTTGTTACAAAATTGAATCTTGAGACAGTCACCACCTCCTACAGACTATAAGTGCCATACTGGACCATTATATCAGAGGGTATTCTTCATGTTCTTTAGCTAAAAAGATTTGTTTAGCCTCTTTACACCCCGCCGCGTAGCGAGATGTGTTAGCTGTGTCTTTGCATCCCGTTACCCGGCGGGTTATTAACACTTGTATGCGAACACTTGGGTTAACCTTATGAGCATTAATTCCTGGAAATTTTTCTTTATTTTTCCAGAGCTGAGCTCCGGCGGACCAATACAGACCCGGCGGTAGTTTCCTCACACCAGTCTCTGTCATGGCTACTGTGGCCCCAGTTTTTGCCCTGTGCATTACCCCTACTTGCGCGGGTATCCCAATTTTTGCGCATACCCTTTGCATAAGGTGTGTTAGATGTCTAGACCGTTCAAGGGGTCTCTGGGTTACACTTAATTGTTCCTTTTGCTCCCAATTAGCCAATAAAGTCCTGTGTGACAATGACAAGACCGCGGCGGTAGCGTTGAGAGAGGTCAGACAACAAATGTCGGCCTACACTACCATTGTCGCACATAAGTCACTTCAATGTGACAACGTCCCACTTTGGGATAAGTTGCTGTCAGAGCACCCTCCCCCTAAACGTACCTCTAGAGAAACGGGTTTTAAGCCGACAGAGACTAGCCAGGGTTCTGTATCGTCTGTGGATACGTCTAAACGCCCGAGAGAGCCTACTCCCCCGGCAGCCACCTCCTCGTCGCAGGCGAGATCGAGGTCAAGGTCACCTCTCAGACAGCAGTCTTCAAGTCGGGCCTCTTCCCCGGCTAGTAAGAAGTGTAAGACTGAAGCTTCCCCCAGTGGTCATGGTGGTGATTCTTCCAAACCTAGGTCTAGTTCGCGGTCACACCGTAGCCACAAATCCTCCAAAAAGGATTCCCATAGGAAGTCCTCTCGACATTCTCCTAAGTCTAGTGCATCTCATCGTACCTCTACACCTGAAAATGTTTCTGTTACAGCCTCAGAGTATAGTGAAGCGCCTGTCCCTAAACAAGATTTACCTATTGATATTTTAACCCTAGAAACGGAAAGTTCAGGAAATTCAATAATTGAGAATGTTTCAGACTCTCAAGAGAGCGTAGGCCAGAGCCTCGGTGTTTGGCGGTTTGCTCAGCCAGGGTCTGACCATCCACGTCCGACTCATACGAGTCACACAGTAGCCGATGTCCACAGGGACGCGGCGCCCCCTTCCTCTATCCCTGACTTATCTTGGAAACAAGGTGCCCCTGCCTCGGCGGGGTCTTCTCAGGAGGATCGGGAGGAACAAGATGAAGTGTCAATAATTTCAGATAGGGATGGACAAGGGTCAGGCTCAGGCCTGGACGCCGCCCATGATAATACTGATTCACCTGAAAGTTCTGCATCTAACCAGTTTGTTACAGCACAAGAAATTGATGGGTTACTTACTCATCCTCTATCTAAATTCTTTAGTCAACAACGAGAAAACCCCACAATGGACTTGGGGGCTCCCTTGACAAGTTCTGCGGTACGGCCTCTGATAACGTCAATCGATTTATCTAAGATTCCTAACCCTCCTACTCTGTCACCGGCAGGGAGCTCTAAGCCAGCTACGGCGGCATTCACTACGTCAAATGTCAGGGTCATCACGGATGTTAATCCACCCCCTCTAGACAAAGCCCCTCTTAGAAAGGTAGCTATGCCCCTGCTTTATGGGCCAGACGAGTCATGGGTTCTTTTGAACCCCTCTAAGCCAGAGCTTGCCCAGCCTACCTTGTCAGGGGAACTCCCGGTACCACGTGAGTGGTTTATCCAGGGAAATAAGTCAAAGAAATTAAGGGCATTGGATGCCTTGGGTAATGTTTTGGACGTAAAAATCAAGGCTATACTTAGTTATTATCATCAGGATTATTTTGTTTATGCATCTAAGCCTGCTTTACCCCCTGCCTCAGCTTCAAAACTTTTTTCAGACTGGTCTAAGCTGGATGGGTTTAATGATATTAAGGCTCTGTCGGCTCTTACTCCTGAACTAGATTTACAGACCGTCACAGACGAGACAGCTAATCCAGTGTTGAAGGTGGGACAGTTGGGACCAGGACCTTGGGTGGATTGGGAGGTAGAGGCTCAAAACTTTGCAACCACTTTCACTTCTAAATCTTCCCACCAGATCCCTCAGGATACACATTCATGGTTCTCCATGCCGGTAGGTTCTGCCGGCGGAGTTCCGTCAGCTTTATTTTCTTTTCTAGCTGCCCCTAAGATTAATCTTTGTGAACTAAAGGAACCATTCACTACCCCTACCCCTTCTCACCTAGACAGAGAATTTAGGCTAAGGGGAAAAGCTTTCCGCCTGTTTTCACAGTACATAGTTTCTCAACAGGTGGCTAAGTCTTTACTCAGGTCTACTCAGGCAATCGCAGACGCGGATGCTCGAAGATCAGTTGAGTTATCCCGGCGTCTGATTCTTCAGTCGTCGATTCAATCCTTAGGTGACATACGCACAGCCTTACTTGAGGCGGTGCGAGCACGACAGGATCTTAGGACGTCATTAGTTCGCAAGCTGCCTGATCGCATTGCTAACCAGGTGGTAATGTCCCCAGTACTTACTCCTTCTTTAATGTCCCCTGATGTATGGCGAACAGTGTTTAACATGGCACAGGCCGTGAAGCACAGTCCCGCACAGGCTAAGAAACCTGCATTTAACTTCCCCAAACCTAAGCCTCCTACTAAAGCTCAGCCAGGGGGTTCTAAGCCGTTTCTTCCGCCTAAGTCCTCCCAATCCCCCCTGGGTCAGTTCAGGCATAGACAGAGAGGGTTTTCAGGACAGAGGGGACGCGGCCAGTATAAGCCGGGGCAGGGCCAGTCTTCGGCCCACACCAGCCAGCCGGCGAAGCGTCCAACACCACCAAACCCACCATCAAAAAACTAAAGTCTCTCTCACTCCCAGTGCCTGTCTTAAAGCCGGAGGAACCGAGGGAAGTACAGCCGGCGAACCTTTGTCTGCTAACTGGGTCGTTCCGAACGTGTCACCAAGCATGGCCGTTAAAAACCTGGGCACGGATGGTGGCACGCAAAGGCATCACTTGGCAGTGGCTCCGGCGACCTCGCTTACGTCAGCCGACAACGGCAAATTGTGTTTCATTAGAGGTGGAGTCGCTGGTCCAGGAGATGATTGCCAAGAATGTCATCATCCCGGTCCCTCCAGATTACCCTGTATTCACGTCAAAACTGTTTTTGGTTCCCAAACGGGACAGTGTTCAGATGAGGCCGGTCGTAGACCTGTCTTATCTGAATCTTCACATTTACAACGAGTCTTTCAGAATGTTAACAGTTCATCAAATCAGGCTAACACTTCCGCCGGGAGGCTGGATGTGTTCCCTAGACCTGACAGACGCCTATTGGCACGTGTCGGTCAACAAAAGATTTCAAAGGTTTCTGGCCTTGAGGATCAGGCACCAAAATTTTGTTTTTCAGAGGATGCCGTTCGGTTTGAACCTAGCACCTCGATTATTCACGAAACTAGTCCGGCAAGCCCTGATGCCGTTGTTAAAACAGGGAATCAGAGTGTTGTGGTATCTAGACGACTGGCTGGTGGTGGCAGAGACACAACAATTATGCATAAAACATGTCAATATCATTTTAAATCATGTCAAAACTCTAGGCTTCAAGGTAAATCTGGTAAAGTCAAACCTTGTTCCCTCAAGAGTAATTCAGTGGATAGGGCTGGTCTGGGACACCGCCGCTCTCACTCTGAGTCAGAGTGTGGACAATCGCAACAGGTTTCGCAGGAAACTGTTCAGGTTTCTTCACAGTCTGACTACGACACGAAGAGTCTGGGAGTCTCTGGTCGGCTCTCTCAACTGGATTCAGCTAACTGTCAAGTTGGGCCGGTTGAAAGTAAAACGATTAATATTGGAAGGCAACAAATATTTCCCACTCTTACCGGCGGGAAAATTATGGCCCATACCAAAATTAATCCACACCTTACTAGCAGTCTGGGCGAAGAGGGAAACATTGCACTCAATCATGTCATGGACCTCTCCTCCTCCAACGGTATGGGTAGACACGGATGCGTCAGGCACCATAGGGTGGGGATTTCAGTCAAATCAGGGGCACCAGGGTCAGGGACTTTGGTCCCACTTAGAAATCTCTCACATAAATGTCAAAGAGTTACTAGTCCCCTTGTATTTCCTTCAGGCTCACGGCCCGGCGTTACGGGCAAGTCGGTGGCCTTCAGAATGGACAATCTGAATGCAGTTCACTGTATTCAGAAACAAGGGTCAACGAGGTCAAGGAAGTTGCTACTCGTGTCGGAAGAGATTTTTGTTCTAGCCAGCAGTCTAGATATTTATCTTCACGCATCTTATCTCCCAGGCGTAGCGAACGTCTGGGCAGACGCTCTGTCCCGGAGACAGAGCACGACAGTAGAATGGGAGCTCAAGCAACCCATTTTCGACCTAATGATTGCGGAGCTCTCCCATCCACAAGTGGATCTTTTTGCGTCCGAGGAGACTCACAAGCTCCCTCTATACCTCACCCGCCGGGCGATAACGCCGGCAGGGGGGCCAGACGCCCTAGTGACAGACTGGAACAGATGGAGCTCCATCTATCTGTTTCCGCCGCCAGATGCGTCACTAATGTGCCACGTAGTGAACAAACTACGAGTTTATCGAGGCTTAGTCTCGCTAATCGCGTCCCTGTGGCCGGCGCAGGTGTGGTACCAGCAATTAATAATGTGGTGCCCGGACCCGGTATCGCTCCCGGTCGGGTACTTCCACTTAGACACGATTGGCAACCTAGCGACCTCGCTGACTTTTGCATTATGGACATTCAGGAGGCCAAGTGGCTAGCACCATACGGTAGGGATGTGACCAATAAATTGCTCAATCAATATACTCAGTCTACTAAGCGACAATATCAATCTCATTGGAAAGCTTTTACTTCTTGGATTGTTAGAACGGAACAAACTGTACCCTCAGTGGCATTGGTTTTTAATTACTTGAACTATCTGTTTGAGCAGAAACGTTTATCTGTGGTTACTTTGAAGAATCACTTAACTGCGATTAGAGTGCCCTTTTTCGACCTTACAGGTCTATCCATACTGGTGGCGGAGGAAACAGGATTTATGAGAGCGTGTTTTAAACTCCGCCCACCTCCCCGTCAGCTCATGCCTACTTGGTCTCTGGACAAAGCTTTGTCTTTACTTCATTCTCGTCTGTATCAAAATACTGCAGACTTTGCTTTAATCTTAAAGAAGGCAGTTTTCCTTTTGGCTTTGGCCACCGGAAACAGAGTGTCTGAGCTGGCGGCGATGAGCAACACACCTAATTGTCTTAGGTTTGGTAGACTTAACCTCTGAAGTGCGCATGGGGGTAATTGGAAACGTCCCCCTGTGCTGACGTATTTGAGGTGTTTCCGTCACTAAAATATTCATTGTGCCATTAATAGCATTAATACTTATCCATATGCGCCTATTATGGGTTGATTATAAAGGTATTAACCTGAAACAACAATAAAACGAGTGAAAACAGCGTTTGGATGGTCAAAATCGGAGATATAGCCCGCGAGTTGTATAATGTATGGGTGAGGCAATCTGCTTTCCCGCCAATTTCCCCCAAGGCCACTGAGACACAGTCGATCGATACTCTCTCTCTCTCTCTTGCACTCGCTTGCTATCAGTGATGACCACACCCTCCAATCAGATTTCTAATGTTAGCACGAAAATATACCTCAGAATAAGGGAATAACAGGGAAAATAGGTGATAACTGAAGGAGAGGAGGAAAGTGGGGAAGGAGGGGAGGTAGAGGACTGAGATTTTGCATGGCCCAGGGGCCAAAAAAAAAAAAAAAAAAAAATCGATGTCAAAAGTTGATTTTTTTTTTCTCTGACTCTTAAGAGTCTCCCCGCAGTGCGCCGGGGGAACTCTTAAGAGTCTCCCCGCAGCTCCCGGGTTAATGATTCAATTTCCATTGCACCCTCCCCGGCGTTTGTAGCCAAGAATGAGCATAGTGCACACGTGTTTTCTGAGTTCACGGTGCCGGCGTTAAAAAGGGGAAAGGTGCATCATAATTTATGTCCAGTGCAAGCTCTAACCAAATATTTGAGAATAGCTCCTCATAACCCCCCAAGGTGCTTTATGGGTAGCGAGTACGGGTAAACGCTTACTTAAACGGCGATTAGCCTCTCTTCTGGTAGAAGTCATTAAAGAGAGTAATCCCGGCGTTGTGGGTAGGGCCCACGATTTACGCAAGTGGGCGGCCTCTTTACGTTTCCTGAAAAACTTTTCAGTTGAAGATATTGCGTCCACACAGTTGTGGGCGTCTAATCATACGTTTCTCTCTAGATACTTGTCAGTTGCTCTAGACAAACCTTCCTTACCATGTATAGCTTTAAGGCAGAGGGTCTAGGTGGCCCTGCAGTCACTTATGTTTATTTTCACGGAAGGGGGGGGGTGCAGTCAGTTGACATAGGACACCCTAGACCCCGCCGGAGTATGAGAGCTGTGATACAATTTAAGGTTAAAATGTGATATGAAAATTTCTCTGCGAGAATTTGTTAGTACAAGGTTTAGTACAAAACAACGGTGTTGTTATAGTAGTTTTAGCTGCGAAAGCAATGTAATATTAGTTCAATGGAGTTCATTGGCAATTGATCTCCACATGTATTTTGGGGTTTATGATGTGCACATATAAACTTATAACTTATTATTTTTGTCACCACTCGTTGAGTGGGGTGCCTTTTGTAACTACAGATCTGTGTTCAGAATCTTCAGGGTTACCCATTTTTGTCGGGCAGGCTTCTTTGAAGCACGCACCTGCCTGAACCCCTTTTTCTTGTAGATTTCCGGCCTACGCCGTATTAAATACATTTTTCAAAAAGTAAGAATACTATGTGGTTGTTTTTATTATCTGCTTTTCTAGAGTTATGATATGATTACGAATGTCCCCCTCCAGTCTTAGATATCAGGCATGTTCGTCAATGATGGAGGGGCCACTAATAAATTATAGGTTTGACTCCTGTAAGGAGATAAAGAAAACCTAATATTTAGTAGTGGCCCCGTAATCATTGACGACTGGGGCCCTCCCGACCGTCCCCTTCCCATTCGTTGATGTATTAAGGATTTTGGTTTACTTGATATGTCAGTGAAGGAGGAATGACGCCTGATTCAGCGTCTGGTCAGAAATCCACACAAGTACATCCACGATATGATGGAAAGCTTATTGGATAGTTATTCTTATTTTCTTTTTGTTTTTATTTTTTACGAAGTTTTTTCGTAGTGAGAACCCAATTCATAATGACTGAAGCCATGAGTGAGGTCGCGTGCGCTCATGATGAAGGCTCCTCAGTTTTTAAATGCTCTGCGCGGTAGATTCAAACTACGGCGGATTAGTGTTTGAAGAGGATGCCTTATGTAATAGGCATGTTCGTCAATGATTACGGGGCCACTACTAAATATTAGGTTTTCTTTATCTCCTTACAGGAGTCAAACCTATAATTTAGTTATATAACAATCATAATCCCCCAATTCTAGCAATTATATGTCTCTAACCTCCCGTTGTTTTATCCACTATATATATATTCCCAACCTTCCTAATACAACCTCCATTTCACTAGACAAAATACCTAGGAGTAATTCCGAGATAATTATGCAATTACACTAGACAGCCCCATAACTCACTGAGATCCACATTGCTATCTTATTGATGTACCAACTCCCTAATGTTAACATAATTTAGGGAACTTGTAGAAAGGGAAGACACCTATCTTCGTTCCCCCATTTTTAGCAGTTAGCTATACATAACCTCACGTTGCATCATTCTTCTGTCAATTTGTGCCCCTTGCCAGTTCTTGTATTGATATATGCCTGTTGATTTAGATAAGTTAATTACGAGTTATGTAACAACCTTTAACCACGACTCTATACACCTGATAACCCTATGCCAGTTATTGTATTGATTTAGGCCTGTTAATTCGGATAAGCTCACTATGACCAATCTGCATACGATTATCAAGAGACATGCAGGAAAGCTACCTCGTATCTCTCTCTCCATGACGAGTCTAGATATATGTACCCCCGTGCCCAGTTGTCCCTTTTTCCTTTCTTTTGTAGTAACTAAGTATATAGATATGTACCCCCGTGCTCAGTTGCCCCTTGTCTTGTTCTTTTAGTAACTAAGTATATATATATAATATTAACCGGAATTTGCCCGATCGATATTGCTACGACACAGAGGCACTGCCCATGTCGAATCGTATTCCGTGCATTCCAACCAAGTCCCATTCACCTTAATTTGGTGACGACTAATACCGTCATTCAAGCATGTATTTCAATCCTTAAGTTAATTATCTTTTATCTGCCATTGTGTTCCTCTCTTCCATTTACTTTTCCACAATTGTTGTATGTCTTCCAATCACCTCCTCCTTATCCACAATCCACACTACTCTGTTCTACTTCGTGATCCCATGGCCAGTCGAAACCTTTTGGGTCACCCTGTCACTTTCTCCTTCACGCGCCGCTGCACGCACCACACTACATGTTTATCGTAGGGCACTGCCACCCCTATGTCCCGCGCATTAAGGGTCACTATCCTAAGTCACGAGCGGCGTGGCGACCTACCCTCAAACCACCCCCTTTACAATTCACAACCCTCCCCCTGTAAAGACGCCATAAGAACGTTATAACATGCCGACTCAGTTCGTTCACTAACCTCAACAAATGGAAGGTAAGGACCTATCCTTGTACCCCCCTTAACTATCCTTTAACTCCCTAGCCCCACTCACAACCTGAACCAGAACAATAGCCGGCGCGAGGCTAGGACGACCCCCTCTCGTCCCCCCTTAAAAATGTAAATTTCCCACTGACTTGCACTTTCACAAAACCACTATTCTTAACACCCACGAGTGATCCTCGTACATGAAAACTATATGTAGTGATCACCCCTAACTAGGAAGATACCTCCTGACAACCTGAACTCATATCTCAACCCAATTAACGTAAGAACTCTCGATAACCATATTCAGGGAGCGGCATGCCCCCCCCCCCCCCCCCCCCCCCCCCCCCCCCCGCCCCCCGACCCCACGGGGACCCCACCGACCCCCGCAGAGAATTACCATGACCCGCGCAAGCCAGCAAATTTTTGCCAGACAACAGGTGAGTTTCCAACAGGTTATGACCTACAAATCTAGATACCTATCCAAATACCATCCTATCCCATCCTTACCCACAACCAAAACCTTCCTTATCCCATCCTAGATTCCGAATAGCATGTCAGCTAGACCAGAGAAGGATACTTAGGTGACTTGATGAATAATACCTCCCAGCCTAGGCACGTAGGGCGCCAGCAAAGTAGTACTTAAAAACCTTCACCAAATCCGCCTAACCAACTCTACTAGTACCTCATACTAGAGTTAAGATATCCACGATAATAAATCAGATGACAAGTTACTTACCGCCACATTAAAGACCCCACTCCCTAACCCCCTAAGTTCACCAGAATAAATTAACTACTTCATAGCACTGACATCCAATACTTCTAGAATAATCCTGAGGCTTCCTTGACCAACCTATAAATAAGACACAGAGACAACAGTCGGCAGTTGAATATTAGAGCCCAAAGCAATGGCTGGCCACATTGCGTTGGCGTCTAGTACTCCCCCCCCCCCCCCCCCCCTCATGATTCACGATAATTCGGCGTTCCGTAATCTGTGCAACTCGGTGAGGAAGTGAATAAACCCTTTACGAATGTTTTATTACGATCGGGACTACCGGCAGTAATATTATATTGGTAGACAACAAATTCACAAATTATTGATTGTTTCATAAACTTCTGATAGTACACCATCCGCTACTTGAGTTACGAACGATCATAACTGATAACTGATCTAAGGCAGAAAGATCTTGTTATGTTAGAAGGGATTATGCGAGAAACTCTTGAGTGAGAACTCTGCAAGAATAACTCCTTGGCAACAATTGACCATCAGCATTTGTTGACAAAAAGGTGCAAAACCGCCCGCGCTCCTTGAACCTCTTATAAGGACCAGAGATAGTTAAGCAGTCGCTTTTCTCGACTGTCTTACGTTAATCCGATATGTTGTTAGTCCGGTTGAGCTTGATTCAGCGTTATTTAAGGTCCCCATCAAGGGTAACATATCGGAGTGTCATCACCGGTTACGCAAGAAGCCCATCTGTAAAACCTTCTCTATACTACCGGACAGCTTGGACGGCACCAGAGCTACTGTTAACCCCCAACATCACTAACGCAAGATAATCAGGAAAACTATCACAGTGTTACTTCGCAAAGTACCAGTGTTACGGTGCTATTAAGTCAACCATCCAGTGTATTCGATTATGTCTCAACTTTCTCTGATGTTAGGAAACAAGTGATTATTATGCTAGTATGTATTAATATATATCAGTGAAATTTAGCTTAGGCGAACTGACTCCCGTAATTATTCTTGCCATCAGGTTTAACCTCGCCAAAGAAATAAGTCTGAATCAATTGGACTACGGCTCGAGCAAAAGCAATTCTGAAATAAGTGATTGTGATTCTCCACCAGAAGCCTGATTCGCGCTCACTGATATTTTCGGTCTGAAGTATCACCTAGACAAGTGAACATCCTAGACCGGTGCAACTAGCTACAGTTATCCCTTTACGTTAATTCTTGGGCAATAACCATATTACTTATACTTTCATCCGTGATTTAGAGTCATATTACCAGAGAGTTAACAAAGCGAAATACCTAACCTGTGTGATTCATGTACCCTACGTATCATAAAGCAATGTGATCAGAAGAATGATGCCTGAACGTTGGAAGTGGGAAGTATGTCTCTATCCAAATCCGCGATAAGTGCTGGGAGATTGTAATAAGTCCAATAACCTACCGGAGTGCTCCAACATCTATTGTTCGTGTGAATTCTATTACATATCTTATACCCGAGTGTTATTTAGAATAAAGCTGTATTACAAACCATTTGTCCGAGATTATCTATGTCCTCTGTTGATTCTCTTTATGTATTTTGCAAGAAATCCAATAACCCAGTCTTGCAGAACTCACCTATACCAAGTTAATCCTGTATAAAATCAGGGCATAACAATTTTCTTATATTATAGCAATGCTAACGTGTAGATATTGATCTATTACACTACCTTTGTCGATATAAATACATATTACTGCCAGAGTGGCAACTATTTCCGAGGCCAGGTAAGAGGGTCATAACAACCAGCCTTCCCATATCCCCACGTGCCTTTCTATCACTCAGTCAACCCCACCCTGCAGCCGCTACCACCAGACACACCATGCTTGGTCAGAACCATTAGCCGTTCTAGCCCGGAACTGCCTCAACCAAGATGTCACCACCAAAAGCAAGACCATATCACAAGCGACCAGCTAACAGTTATACTTCCTCTGTCATTGTTCGGGGTTTCGCAAAAGTAGAACGTCGTGTTCGAGACCGATCTAGAGAATTTGGGATGGATGTAGATTCCGGGCGTACGGTCATCATGTTTACATAGGGCGATCGCCGTGGTTAACTTCGCGTCTATATTGACTGCGATTAATTCAGTTATTGGCCCCCTGCTGGCAATATATATGATGACAATATGTCATGGGTGGGTGAGGGGGAGCAAAGCCCCCCCTCAATATATTATTGTATCCAATGACATTCAAAAATAGACGGGAACATGATTGCAAAGGTTTGACGCCTCCCCCGCCGCTATCATGTTTACATTTGTCGATTGCCGTGGTTAAGTTCGTGTCTATTTTGAAGGCGATTTTTTGGGTAATTTGCCCCCTGCTGGCAATATATATGATGATGATATTTCATGGGGGGGGGGGGGGGGGGGATAAGGGCGGATATAGGCAATAGCCGACTAAACACTGTAGCCTAAAGAGAAATACACTTTTCACTGTGATACACAAATCAATACGATTATTACTTTAGTCAACCACGGAATATATCGGTATTATTGGCACAATGAACTACTTCTTATCACCACCTCAAAGTTAACTAAAACCCTTCAACAGGTGACCCCAAGGCCACTACCCTAGTAAACACACACTTCAGTCACTAGGTTCATAAGGCGTACAACAGCTCACAATGGGGTGAAGGTTAGCTCAAGACTCAATAACACCAACAGCATCCTGTCTCAGTACAGCCACTAGGTCATGCCCACTGGGGTGGACACAGGACTCTCTGCACCTGGTACTTCTCCCTAGACTTCGCTCCTGACCTGGGACCTGGTATTATCATTAACATTAATAAAACTGACAAAATTCTATATCTTAATTCATATCAACATTACAAAAGTGGTCAAATGTATCAATTAAGAGCCAACAAAATAACGGTTTTATAAATTGTTGGGTCAGATAAATTTTACTTAGTTGACCCTCAAAAATATATGAAGAAAATTGGCAAATAGAAAATGGAGTGTAGGCCTATACACCCTACTCGTAAAGGAATGTTGGTTACATTAAGTTACATACTACTGAACTCGACATACGGGATCTCATTGCTGTGATACTACTACACTAACATAATGCAATTAACATATTATTATCTTATACATAATAAGGTTGACAGGAACAATAGTATGGAATTTGAAATCTAATTTATCAATTATCAGACGGAGTGAATAATTTCACCTTCGACCAAGACAAAGGGCGTCATATAATTTCGTAATTACATATAAGAAACTGGGCTTAAAAATGGTCTCAAAACTTATCTTAAATACTTCACAATTCATTTCAACTCACCTTCAACTGAAGGTGTTATGCCCTGATTGTATACAGGATTAACTTGGTATAGGTGAGTTCTGCAAGACTGGGTTATTGGATTTCTTGCAAAATTACATAAAGAGAATCAACAGAGGACATAGATAATCTCGGATAAATGGTTTGTAATACAGCTTTATTCTAAATAACACTCAGGTAGAAGGTACGTAATAGAATTCCACGAACAATAGATGTTGGAGCACTCAGGTAGGTTATTGGACTTATTACAATCTCCCAGCACTTATCGTGGATTTGGATAGAGACATACTTCCCACTTCCAACGTTCAGGCATTATTCTTCTGATCACATTGCTTTATGATACGTAGGGTAGGCTACATGAATCACACAGGTTAGGTATTTCGCTTTGTTAACTCTCTCTGGTAATATGACTCTTAATCAAGGATGAAAGTATAAGTAATGTGGTTATTGCCCAAGAATTAACGTAAAGGGATAACTGTAACTAGTTGCACTGGTCTAGGATGTTCACTTGTCTAGGTGATACTTCGGACCGAAAATATCAGTGAGGGCGAATCAGGTTAAACCTGATGGCAAGAATAATTACGGGAGTCAGTTCGCCTAAGCTAAATTTCACTGATATATATTAACACATACTAGCATAATAATCACTTGTTTCCTAACATCAGAGAAAGTTGAGACATAATCGAATACACTGGATGGTTGAGTTAATAGCACCGTAACACTGGTACTTTGTGAAGTAACACTGTGATAGAGTTTTCCTGGTTATCTTGCATTAGTGATGTTGGGGGTTAACAGTAGCTCTGGGGGCCGTCCAAGCTGTCCGGTAGTGTTATGCCCTGTTTTTCTACAGGATTAACTTGGGTAATGTGGGCTCTATCTGACTGGGTATATAAGGCTGCATGCCCAATACAAGGTATGAGGAATAGAGAACACAAAATAAACACACGGTAATACGACACACGATCACGTTTATTTAAGTAGGTGAATAAAGAGCATAGAAAGATAGTAATACTCGTACAAAACAAATAATAGAAGGGAACTGCTAGCATTAGCGGATCTGGATGGAGCCTAGTCTCCCACTTCCAACGTTCAGGTATACTCTTCTGATCACGGGTTTAGTTAGCAAGTTTTATTATACTGGAAGACCTCAATGTATTTATGTATTCAATTTCACTAATTAGATCTCTTACTGGCAGGTCGCGTGCCCAAGTAGCAGCTCACAGTTAGAATTAGACACGCGTATATTTTAGAACACGGAAACTCTAGTAACCTCAAGGGGGTACTGATCTAAGATTTATATTCTTATGGCAGAAATACGTAGAACACAAATCAGTGGGCGAACGTTAGATATCACGGGTTTTAATATCTGAATAAGGTAATTACGAGAGTCAATGTCGCCTGTTAATTAATGAACACTGATACGCTTAGTACGTCCCAAATGAAATGGTTAAATATGAGTTACACTGGGCAAAGTTATAGCCACTTCATAGAAAAGTTAATAAGTGAATGTCGAACTCGTACTATGACACGTTCGTACTAATAAAGTGAATATCGAATATTATTTGTTGGTCTGGTCCTGGTTATCTTGCTTCCGGTGATGTTGGGGGCTAACGACTGGTTCCTCGGCCGTCCAGGTGGTCCAAATGTAGGAAGTTCTCAAGTCGGATTTTTTGGCGATCGGTGCTGGCTACACACTTATATACCCACTCATTGGTGTGAAGGTTATAAGGTGCACGTCGGGACTTGTACATGGACAGATGCTTCTATTTGTCTTCTCTGCCGGCTCTGGAATCTGTCAACTCAGGAACAACACAAGGGCAGCGCTAGAGGTTAACTTCAGGGTAGTGACCACTGGTTGGTGTCTAACTTGTGTATCCGTAGTCTTTCCACAGTAGGGTAAAACAAAACATAAACTTTATTTGTATGTAACATGTGTGATGCACATAAATAAAAAGGGGATGTGTCGGATGGTTGAAAGCCACAGTTGCTTGCGCGTTTGGGGCTAGCAACACGTATTATGAAAAACATGTATCCTCCTTCATTCACTGTCCCCCCCTTCACTCACTCAACCCCACAATTTGCCAGAGGATAACAGGTTTTTCACAATACGTAGACGGAGGTCTTTTTAAAAAAACTTTCAACTGATTTGACTGGGGGCGGGAGCTAGGTTTATAGGCTCGGTTCTGGACCCTGTAGGCAATAGGGATCTCGAGTCTTATGGACTTATTTGAGCTCTCAATAGATATGGGGACTAGGTAAGATGGTGATTACTGTTGTGGCACATGGCTATAGGAAGCCTTCATATTGTGATATAACTGAGCCTTAGTAAAAGGTACTATTTTGGCTATACTGGAAGTATTTATGGGAGGGAGACTGGATCTACTTTGCAGGGAGGACTGGGACAGCTGTGATAGGGGCGTATCTCTTTTATTGCTCAGTCTTCGTTCTATTGCATAGCTGAGGTGCTAATTTGACTATCCGAGTATGCAAAACAGGTGAATGGGTTATTGTGGGTAAAGAGAGGTGAGTAAGGGGGTTAGACATGCATGGTTAGTTCATTGATAGGAAGAATTCCTAGGCTACCTGGCAATGACCCGGAAGACAAAACAGGGGTCAGGTATACCTCCGCGGGGGTGGGGGTCTCCCTCCTCGGGTGGGTAAAAAGGGGTAGCCGGGCGCTCTCTCTCTGGGATGGTCGTCCGGCGGCTGTGGCTAGGGGCTTGCCATATCACCAGTATTTGTAATAACCCTCTGTTTATGAGACAGATGTGGGTGTTCTTAATATCAAAACCGAAGGTGCCTTGGCTAGCTGGTTGTAATCGGTTGGTGGTTAATTGCATGGTTTGCTGGATGTGGTGGAGACTGGTTGCTAACTCTGCCACATTTATCTGGAAGTATGGCAATAGAAGTTAGTTACTGGCGAGGCGGCGAGCCTCGCACCGACGACCATTGGGTGCAGGGTTGTGAATGGGTTGTAAGAGAATAGATGGCATGCAAGGGGTTAGTAAAGTTCTAATGTTGTTCTGGCCTACTAAGTGAAGGCAGGCTGGATAGGAGTATATATATAAAAGGTTGGAGAGCGTTAGCAACGGAAAAATCAAGGATCTTCAAGAGGTATGAGAGAGAGGCTAGGTCGGACAAGAGTCGAGAAGCACGGGGTATTTTAATGAGAGGGGGGGAAGCTCAGGGGGCTACAGGGAAATTTGACCCTAAGGTCTCTGGGCGTGGGGATGGCATTAGGCTGCAGTTGATATTGGAGTTTGAAAGGACAGTGAAAGTATGTTAGCCAAATGCTACCGGGGGATGCAAATACGGGGTGGTATATGAGTCTGGAAAAGATAGAGTCATGTGGACTGTGGGGCGGTGGGGGAGAAGGAGGTTAACTGTAGGTGTGTGCTTGACTGTGGATAAAGTAGGGAAAAACATGGTGTATTATTACTCGTCAATACGAGGGGTTATGGACCTATTATTTGACACGATTTCTTGTACGTCTAGGTGTCCCTGGGAACTGCGTTTTCTATGAAATATAGACCAAAGAAAAGCGGCAGTTCGTAGGGGTACTTCGTTATTGTTTCGGAATACTATGATAGATACTGGTAACAAAGGTTATCTATACAATCTCTGGTTGGGGTAAGAATTGGAGTTACAGCATGGTGGCTAACATCTGTAGTCATGGCTGTCTAAGTCTTATGGGGGCAATGGTTCTATATCCTGGTGTACCCGTGGGTATCTTAATTTCTTATGAGTTTGGACATGTGGTTTTTAACATCTACTTCTCGGATGTAAGAACATACATAGATATATGGCTGTCGGATTTGTTGGCATTGGCTCAACTTAGGGACAGGGCATGGGTGTTTTTAATATGAATGTATATTCTTGTTCATCATCATGTAGGTAGAATCGGGCGGGTAAGAGGTGTAGGACACGAAGTAAATTGGCGTAGTGTGGACTGTGGATACGAAGGAGGTAAGTGGAAGACGTATGACAATTGTGGAAAAGTAAATGGAAAAAGGTGAACACAATGGCGGATAAAGATACTTAACCTAAGGATTGAATACATAGATTTTATGGGCGATGAGTCTTCAGAAAACTTAGTCTGGCAAGACAAGATATGTTAGGGAATGTTAATATTAATACTTAAACTAAGGATTGAATACATAGATTTATGGGGGCGATGGGTCTTCAGAAACTTAGTCTGGCAAGACAAGATATGTTAGGGAATGTTAATATTAATACGTAACCTAAGGATTGAATACATCGATGAACGACTTTGACGACGACAAAGAGGCAGACCCAGTAGTGCTAACAGGGGTGTAGGGTACGGACTGGAGGAGCGGGATGGTGTAATTGCTGAAGGAATGGTAGATGGATTAAGGATTATGTTTAGTAATGTGGATGTGTTTACCCAGGACAAGAAAAGAGAACTGATATGTAGGTTGCAGGATGAAGAGGAAAAACCTGATGTCATAGCCCTACAGGAAGTAAGACCAAAAAAAATTAGAATTGAAAGGGAACTGGTGGAATATAGTTTGGAGGGTTTTGAGTTATATGAGATAAATGCTATTAGAGCAGAGGTTGGAAGAGGACTGTTTATTTATGTAAGAAAAGAGCTCAAGGTTAATGAGGTGGATATGAGACAGCAGTATTGTGAGTATTTGTGTATTGAAGTAAAATGTGTAAGAGGATCAATTCTAATTGCCTCTATATATAGAAGCCCAAATAATAGCAGGGGAGAGGATGATAACCTACTGAAAGCAATGGAGGAGATAGATAATAGAGAGAACAAATATAAAATTTTGATTGGCGATTTCAATTTGCCAAGGATCAACTGGGCAAATTGTACTACTCCAGCGGGACAGGGTAGCCTGGAAAGTAAGTTTATAGAGAAAGTGAGAGATTGTTTTTTAACGCAACATATTGTAGAGATGACAAGATATAGAGATGGGACGCAGGGGAGTGTACTTGATTTGATTTTTAGCAATGAAGAGGATATAGTGGAACATGTTAATGTGGATAGCCCTATAGGTCGTAGTGACCATGCCTGTATAAGCTTTAGTTATAACATTAAATCAGAGAGGGATGATAGAAGCAATAGAAAAATATACATGTATGATAGAGCAGATTATGAGCTGCTGAGACGGTGTTTGGACATTGACTGGGGGAATACTTGAACGGTGAAGACGCTGAAGGAATGTGGAGGAAAATTAGAGTCAAACTGGAGAATGCTGTATCCAAAAGTGTACCAGTAAGGGAATATAAGGATAAAACAAAATTGAGGAAAAGAACTAACCCAGAATTGCCAATGAAAAGAAAGCTTTGGATATTGATTAGAAGAAAGAAACGATTGTGGGAAAAATAAAAATTGTTAAAAAAGAACAGGGGGTCTAGTATAGAGGCTAAGGAAGTGGATCTGGAACGCAGACAAATAAACAATAAAATAAGGTGGGGAAACAAGGAGGGGGGTGAAGGAGAGGGAGAGAGAGATAGCTAGAAATGTGAAGGATAATCCAAAAATATTCTGGAAGTACATTCAGGAAAAGTTAACAAGTAGAGTAGGGATCCCAGAGCTGGTAGGGGGATTGAATGATGGGAGTAGAGTGGAGACTGATAAGGAGAAAGCAGAGGTGCTGGGGAAATACTTTGGGGGGATACTAACAGTGGAGTCGGAGGATGCAGTGCCTACTATTCCCATCAAACAGGCACCGGCACTAGAACTAATAGAGTTTTCCCATGCTAGAATAAGAAGGGCTATAGAAAAAATGAACAGAAGTAAGTCACCGGGACCGGATGGGATACACCCAAGAATCATAAAGGAAGGAGGGGAGATGTTAGTAGAGCCATTGAAAATGTTATTTGAGGTATCGTTTAATACAGGACAAATCCCGATGGACTGGAGAGAGGCGAACATAACAGCTATATTTAAGAAGGGAAAGAGAAATGACCCAGGGAATTATAGACCAGTCAGTTTGACAAGTGTTGTATGTAAACTAATGGAAACGGTAATTAGAGAAGGAATAATGGATCATATGAAGTCAAACCAACTTTTCAGTGAGAGACAGTTCGGATTCTTGCCGGGGAGGTCGACGGTACTACAGCTAATTAAGGTGGTAGATGATTGGATGCAAATTCTAGAAGATGGTGATGTAATAGACGTGGTATATTGCGATTTTATGAAGGCCTTCGATAAGGTCCACATAAGGTTAATAGAGAAAGTTAGAAGCTATAATATAGGGGAGAATGTGTGAAATGGATAGAAGCCTTCCTGAAAGATCGGAGACAGAGGGTACTGGTGAATGGAATAGGCTCGGGTGGAGGGAAATTACAAGTGGGGTACCTCAGGGATCTGTGTTGGGACCACTGCTGTTCGTTATATTTATCAACGACTTGCCTGAAGTTATAACTAATGGAAGTGAGGTATACCTGTATGCGGATGACACTAAACTGTATAGAAGAGTGAGGAGTAAGGAAGAAATGGGTTTGCTTCAAGGAGATGTGGAGGGCATGAAGGGATGGTCTGAGCATTGGTTAATGCCTTTTCATCCAAAAAAATGCAAGTACATGCGGATTGGGACCAGCAGCATAGACAAGGTAGGATACAGTATGTATGAAGCGATGGAGGAAGTGAGTGCAGAAAAGGATATAGGAGTAGTGATAGACAATAAGTTAAATTTCTCAGAACATTTAGCGGAAAAGATAAACAAAGCCAATAGAATTGTAGGGCTGATAAGGAGGACATTTGTGTCACTTGACGAAGAAATCTTCAGGAATCTATATACAGCGCTGGTTAGGCCGCACCTGGAATATGCGAACCAGGTGTGGGCTCCATATATGGTAAAGGATATAGAAGCAGTGGAGAAAGTGCAGAGGAGAGCTAGCAAGCTGGTACCAACGTTGAAGAACGCGGGCTATGAGCAGAGGTTGCGGTCACTGGGGCTTCCGACACTGGCATATAGGAGAAAGAGAGGGGATATGATAGAGACTTTTAAGATAGTGTCAGGAAAGTACGATGAGGATGTGTGTGAAGGTATCTTCTTGATGCGGGAGGGAACAAGAACGAAAGGACACTCTAAGAAAATTTACAAAGAAAGAAATAGGCTTGAGAAGGCAAAGAACTCATTTTGTGATAGAGTGGTAAATGAGTGGAACGCACTGCCCCAGTATGTAGTCGATTCCGAATTAATAAGGGAGTTTGAAAGTAATCTTGATAAAGCATGGGGAAGACAAGATTTGAAGTTTGATTATAAAACAAAAATACAGAATAGTAAAAATGTTGCGTCTGCTACCGCCGCCGCCAACACCGTGAACGACCGCAGCAGTGCAAGTACTGGTACTGAGCTGGATACACAGGCATAGTTTTGCCTTTTTCCAGAGGATCTACTGTAAGAAACTGTAAGAAACTGTAAGTAAGAATTATAGTCGTCGTCCTAATAAGGTGATGAAACCTGGTTGATCTGCACTTGGCACAATACGACACAAGGACAGTGCCGCTATGTCGTATCAATACTGGTGGCAGTTAATATTATAGAGACACTTAGTTACTAGAGGAACAATGCAAGGGGGTCGACTGAGCACGGGTTACATATATCTATACTCGTCATGGAAAATGATATACGAGGTCTAGGGACAGGCGTGGGTGTTTTAACTTCTAAGATATATAACATCTACTTCTCGGATGTAAGAACATACATAGATATATGGCTGTCTGATTTGTTGGCATTGGCTCAACCTAGGGACAGGGCATGGGTGTTTTTAATATGAATGTATATTCCTGTTCATCATCATTGTAGTTAGAAGTGTAGGACACGAGGGGGTAGTGTACGTGAGGTGTGGAAAATGGTCAGTTTAGAAGGGGTAGGTAGGTGCGGCCTGGAGCTGCTTAGCCCTGCGGGCTTGGGCCTGTCTGAATTGGCTGGCTCGGTCAGCTGGTCCTTTCGTTCTGTGGACCTTTCTTTCGGGTGTTTCTGTGTGGTGTTCGCTCGTGGCTTCTGTGGTGGGCTTCTCGTTCTGGGGCATTTTACTTCCCTCTCCTTCATTATAGGCTCGTCCCCAAGCCTCAAGGGTGAAGTAAAAAGAAGCATAGTTATGGTGGGTCATTTTGAGGGTATTTAGAAGGTTCCACCAAGCAAGAGAGCGACGGTCAGGTTTCTTTTGTAGGTCAATGTATACCTGTAAGAATGTGTCCTCTGTGTTGTGACGGGCGGTTGCCCGGGCTTGATGTGGGCGTTGTAGACGTAAGTGTCCAGTGGGGTTTTTTACTTTAACCTTTCGTATGAATGGTTTGTAGCTTTCCCCCGCGGGGGTCGGAGTGAGGTGTGTGGGACTGACAGGAGGTCTGTTTAGTGTGGTGAATGGGTTACTAACCGACGGGGGATTAACGCATGACAACAGAGCTGGGGATGAAGGGGGAACATGAGTCTGGATTTTTGGGGGTTTTCTTGGGCGGTGTTGTAGGCTGGAAAAATCTAGTGAGGCAATGCGCAAGATAGGTTTAGGTAAGGTGGGTGAAGGAGGTGTGTGAGAAGGAAGGGGCGTGTGTGTTGTGTGGCTTGGGTCTTTAGTGTCGGAACGGGGTGTTATTTTTATCTCACCGTCTTTAAATCTGATGGGTCTGTTGATTATTCAACCTCGGGCGGTTCTGGTGGGAAGGTAGAAGTTTGTCGTGGGACTTGAGTCGCTCGACGATGTTTTATATTGAGGGGAGGAACGTTTTACAGGTGAAGGGCATGTGGGGGTTCTCTCAGGGGTGACTTTGTGGGGGGATTCCTTAGGGGTTGGTTGGTTGGGGGTTCGGTGAGATGAGGAGGTTGGTCGATGTGTGGGTGGGGTGGTGGGGATCGTAGAGGGGAAAGGGGCGGATGCGGGGGGGCCTAGACGGGTGGGTAGGGAGTGTAGATTTAAGTTGGAGGGTTGGGGGTAGGGACGTGTGTGGGGTGTGTCATTTGGTGATTTGCTGGTGGTGGAAGTAGGCGGTTTTATGGGTGTTTGGTGGGGGTTGAGAGGGGATGAGGTTGAAGAGGAAGATATGTGTTTTTGTGCGGGGGTGGGGGTTGTTACTTCTGGACTATAGTTAGAGGGTTTATGGTGTTTAGTGGTGATTATTCGTCTTCTTTCCCTTTGTGGAGGAGAAGTCGATGAAGAAGAAGAGGAGGAGGGTAGTGGTCTGGCAGCCCTACGAAACTTGGTTAGCAGGGTGTGTTTCCTGGAGGTTTTAAAAAGTTTTTGTCGTGGGCGTAGGTTGTAGCGTGAGGTTACTGAGGTAGATTGTGTGGTGTGTTTGGGTGTGTACTTGGTTTTGGGTGGGGGGTGTGGTTTTCTTAGTGTGGTGCCTGGGGAAGGTATGTCAGGGCTAGACGGCATAGTTTCTGTTGTGGTCGGGGTTGTGGGGGGAGGCTTTCGTATTTGGATAAGCGGGGGAGGTACTTGATTATCAGAAGTGAAAGAAGGTGTCATGGTGGAGGAGGGTGTGATAGTGTGGGCTTGGGGTTTGTGGAGGTTAGTTTGGGGGGTATGTTGAGGAATGATCTGTCTGTTCGGTGTCGGAGGGCTTAAGTCCTTAGGGGTTTGTGTGGGGATTTTCATAGCTGGAGTGTACGGTTTAGTAGGGGTGTTTAATTCTGGTTCAGCCGTGTGGGGTGGGGTATTGTCTTGTGGTTGGAGTGGTTTAAACGCTCGGACGAATCTAGTTCGGAACGTGCGAGTCACGCCGTGATAGTCGATGGTGACTTGATAGGCGTTTGGGACTTGTGTGATGGTGTAGGGCCCGACATAGCGAGGGCCTAACTTGTTGGTGATAGGGAGGTTGGCTACCATTACGGTGTCATGGATGGCGAAAGGGTTTTTGTCATCGGTGTTATCAGTTTTGGTGTCCTGACAGGTTTGGGCGGTATGGAGGGTATTTTGCAGATGTTGCAATGGGTCAATTGTGGAGGTGGTGGAGGGAAGGTGAGCGTGATGGTGGAACGGCAGTAAACACGTTCATGAGGAGAAATACCGTCTTCTCGGGGACAGGTGTTCATGCCCCATTGTATCATTTTTAGTTGTGATGGCCAGTCTGCGGTGTTAAGAGCAATCATTTTTGTTCGCAACTGATTGTTGATGGTGCGATGGCTGCGTTCGCATATAGCATTTCCTTGAGGCCAGTATGGGGATGAGTGTTTAATCTTAATGCCACATTGTTGGGTGAACTGTTGCCAAACGTGTCCACTAAACTCGGGGGCATTGTCGGATAGAAGAGCAAGGGGCAGACCGAATATAGGGAATACTTCTGTGGCAAGCAGTGTGGCGACTGTGGTGGCTGTGTGGTCTTTAGCTGGGCAGGCTATTAAAAATTTTGAATAGACGTCAACAAATGTGACGATATAGCGCTTGCCAGCGTAAGGAGGAAACGGGTCCATGATGTCGAGGGATAGGACTTGGAACGGTTTGGTAGCCGACAAGGTACCAACTGGGCCTGGGGTGCGTGATCTATCCTTTCCCAATAAACACGGTTTGCAGGATTCTGTCACTCGTTGTGCAATTTTGGAGGGGTTGGGGGTCCAGTATTGGTCTGTGAAGATCTTTAACATCTTCTTTTGTCCAAGGTGTATGCCGTTTCCCTCGTGGATGGCAATCATGTAGTCTTGGGCAATGGTGGGGTCCAAGATTATGTGACCAGTGTCTGTGGCAAGTTGATCTCCCCAGCGAGTCAGTCCCCTGAAGACATTTAACGGTATCCAGGGGGGTCTGATTCTTGCTTCCCAAGATTGAATTAGGGAGGGGGCTGAGGGGGCATTATGTTGGGGGGTGGGGGTAGATACCAACTCAGTGTTTTGTAAGGCGGCTAGGTTGGTACTGGCAAACGTGACAGGGCGTCTGCATTGGTATGGAGTTTGCCTGGACGATATTATATGGTAAAGTCGTAATCCTCTAGTGTCTCCCTCCAACGTACCAAAATGGCTGAGTTGGTTTCGCACCTACGCAGCCATTGTAAAGATTGATGGTCGGTGATTATGTCGAGTTTTGCGCCCAACACAAATGACTGGAAGTGGCTGAGTGCCCAAATGATCCCTAAGCACTCTCTCTTGGTGGCTGCATAATTCTGTTGTGTTTGGTTGAGGGTGGAGCTGGCATACGCTATCACATGTTCCTCTCCGTCTCTGACTTGAGCTAAAACTGCACCCATGGCGTACAGAGATACGTCGGTATAAAGACGGAAAGGTTTTTGGTAGTCAGGGAAACCGACAATAGGGGCTTGGATTAGCTTTTGCTTCAAAGTGTTAAACGCGAGGTCTCTTTCAGGTGAACGGGGTGTCTTTGTGGGTGAGTTGGTGGAGGGGTCTGGCTATGGTGGCAAAATTGGGGACGAAACGTCTGTAGTATGTGGCTAAACCTAGAAACGAACGTACTCCTTTAACAGTGGTGGGTGGGGGTTGGTTTTGTATGGCTTGCAGTTTCTTTGGGTCTGGCGCAATACCATGTTCAGATATCACGTGTTCGAGGAAATCTACCTTATTTCGGGCAATCTCGCACTTTGAGGGTTTTAATTTCAACCCGGCGGCTCGGATTCTTTGAAGGACTTGTCTCAACCTGAGGAGGTGTTCTTCCCAGGTTGGTGAGTACACAATAATATCGTCCAGATAGGCTAGGCAGGTTTCCCAGGTTAGGCCATGTAATAACGCTTCCATCAAACGGGAGAAAGTGGTGGGTCCGTTACAGAGGCCAAAAGGTAGGACGTTAAATTCATAGTGATGGCCACCACTAGTGGAAAATTTTGTTTTCTCTTGGTCCTCGGCCTTGATAGGCACTTGCCAATACCCTGCTTGCAAGTCGAGGGTAGTGAACCATTTGGATCTGTGTAGGGAGTCAAGGGAATCGTCTATTCGGGGTATGGGCGTAGCGTCTTTAATGGTTACGTCATTTAACCTCCTGTAATCGACGCAAAAACGGGTTGTCCCATCTTTCTTTTTGACTAGGACAACAGGGGAAGACCAGGGACTAATGGACGGGGTGGCAATACCGGCCTCTAACATTTCCTGGACTTGGCGTTCCTCTTCCTGACGTTGTATGGGATTCTTTCTACGGGATGGTTGTCGTATGGGGGTGCCTGTGGTGTTAATGATGTGTTGTTCTACATCAGTCTGTCCGATTTCGGTGGGTTGTTGGGTAAACACGTCACTGAATTCCAGCAGTAGGTCGTACATGCCGTTCTTTTGGTGGTCAGATAATGTCTCAGGGAGAGGGGGCAATTGGAGGCTGGTAGGGGTGTCGTTAAAATCTATGGGGAGGTCATCGAAAGTTTCGAGGTCTCCAATAATGAGACCTTTTGGTAGTGTCAGGGATTCCTCTGAGATATTTGCCACGAGAATGTGGTTGATGCGAGCGGAAATGATGGCGGGTTGTAAGAGGCAACGATGGGGGTTGGGGGACGTGGTATTGGGGGCCAAATATCATGTGAGTTTGGGGTATGGGCCGCAGGTTCACCCATTTTTTGTGGTGGGGGGGAATTTGGCATTTATCCTGAACTACAGCTGGGCTAATGATGGTGGGGGATTGACTGGCGAGCAGGTGCTTGGTACTTATAAGGGGGGCAAGGTCACTTTGGTGGGGGTCACGCGTGAGGGGGGGATTAACGGCGCGTGTGGGAGGATCAGTGGGGCGCGGTGTGAGGGGATTTGTAACGGGATTTGTTGGAGGGACTGCGGAGGGTTGGTGGGGGAAGCGTGAGGTATAGAAGATGGGTTATTGGTGGAGGACTGATGTAAGGATTTGTGGTTGTTAGAAGGACGAATTTGGGGAGAGTTGTCGGTGGCAGTGACGGTTTGTTTGGAGTTTATATGGATTTGGTGGTTTTGTTTGTCATGAGAGGGCGAGTCAAGTGTGGGGTTGTGAAGTTTTCTAGGGGTGTGAATTGTGTGGGGGTGGAAGGGAGCTACTGACGGAAAACTGTCACAAGGGGGATTGGGGTGGGTGTGAAATAGCTGGGCATTTCTGGGGGCATGGTGGGAACATGGTTGTGTCCCTCGGTCGGCACGCGTGAGGGAGGGATTAACGGCGCGTGCGGGCGGTTCAGAGTGGTGAGAGGTGAGCGAGTTAGAAAACGGGATTTGTTGGGGGGACTGCGGAGGGTTGGTGGGGAAAAAGTTAGGTGTAGAACATGGGTTATTGGTGGAGGACTGGTGTATTGATTTGGGGTTGTTAACAGGACGAACGTGGGGAACTTTCTTGGTGGCAGTCAAGGTCTGGTTAAAAGTGATGTGGGGCGGGTGGGTTTGTTTGTCATGAGAGGGTGAGTCAAGTGTGGGGCTGTGAAGTTTTCTAGGGGTGTGAATTGTGTGGGGGGGGGGCAAGGGAGCTACTGACGGAAAATTGTCACAAGGGAATTGTTGTGGGTTGTGGGATAGCTGAACATTTCTGGGGGCATGGGGGAAACATTGTTGGGTACATTGATCGGCATTTTCCCTGGAAACATGTGTACATAATCATTTGATGGAATTATGGTTACATATATCAGAGTCTGTCCTGAAAACATGGGAGGATTTATCCGGGACAGAATTACGAGAATGGAGGGGATTACCGAGAGGGAGTTGCTTGGACTTGTCTTCTTTCGTTTGTTGAGGCATTTGGTTACTGAATGGGGTGAGATTTTGAGGGGACTCAGGGCAAGGGGAGGATATAGGAGTCACCTTAGTGCTAGCTGCAACTTGGTAACCCTGACTCAGGGTTTGAGGGGGAAGGTGTTTTTTTTTTTTATGAATGGGTTTCTGCATGATGGGTTTGCCAGAGGCTTTGGGTTGGAATTGTTTGAATTATATCAGCCTTTGGCCGCAGTCGACCTGGGCCTGGAGTTTTTGAAGGAGGTCAAGTCCAAGGAAACCATCGTAATGTTTACAGTTGGAGGAAAATACTGTGAATGTGTGATAACAACGAGCATGGGGGGCAGGAGTAGTTACTGATAGGGGCAAAGTGTCTCCTAGGAGATTTAAGTAAGTATCAGCAGCTGAGATTAGTTCTGCTTTGGTGGTTAACAAAGGGCCAAATAGTCGGTGGTGTTGATCATAGTAAGATTTGAAAAAACATGACTTGGCAGCTCCTGTGTCGATTAACAAGCGGACAGGAATGTCCTTGATTTTGGCCATGTAATAAATGGGGGAAGTGCGGTCAGTTATGGCGTCCCCCGCCGAGGCCATCTTGGGCGGGGGATACTTTAAAAATCCTGGGAATCGGTATCTACCTCCTCCAGGGTTTCCTCGGTATCCTCTGAGGTCATGTTAGGGGCTATTTCTCCAGTGTGTCTTTCTTCCATCTCTTCCTCTTGTCCCAACTCCTCTTCATTTACAGAAATGCGAGGAGTAAAGGGGAGAGGTTTGGCAGAGTCACGAATTTGATGGAAAGCACACTGAGCATTACAGGCAGGGAAATCATAGGGGTTGATAATTACTAAGGTAGGGTTTTTACTTTGGTAGGTGTTGTAGTTCCTGTTCCGGTTGAAGATTCTGCGTGGCTGGGTAGGTTGGAACCGGGGTCTACTGGGTTGGGGCTTGCCGGAAGGGTAGGTGGGTCTGTTGTGGAAGGATGAGGCTGGGTAGGCATTCTTGGAGTTTTGGTGGTCGGGTTGCTGCGGGTGCGTGGGAAACCTCTTGATTGCAGCGATTTGGGTGGATGCTTCTGTGCGCACGGCCAAAATACGTCGGATCGTGATGAGATCTTTTTGGTATCCGACGAAATCGTGCACACGGAAATGGTCTTTTACTGCTGAGGGCAATATAGACACAAGGTTGACCAGAATTTGCTGTTCTTGTTGGATTCTGGTCAATGTGGGGAAAGAAACTTTTATGTGTTGGGCAATCTTATTCACTGTGGCATCTAAATCGCCTTCGAATTTAGTGTCTTGGATACGGGTGTGGGCCACGAAAACGCCCAACGAAGGCTTAATGGCTTCTATCACTATTGGGCGAAATTCGTCCCAGGTGAGAGCAGGGTGCACTTGATAGGCAACCTACGATCGAACAGGTAGGGTGGTGTGTGCAGCGGGGCGTAAAAGGACAGGATGACCCAATTACCACTGAGCATGGGGTCACGAAGCAAAACAGAGTAATGTGGATTGTGGATAAGGAGGTGATTGGAAGACGTATAACAATTGTGGAAAAGTAAATGGAAGAGAGGAACACAATGGCGGATAAAAGATAATTAACCTAAGAATTGAATACATGCATAAATGACGACATTATAGCCGTCGTCCTAATAAGATGATGAAACCGGGTTAGTATGCACGTGGCACAATATGACACAAGGACAGTGCCGCTATGTCGTATCAATACTAGTGGCATACTCCGGTTAATATTATATACACTTAGTTACTAGAAGAACAAGGCAAGGGGGCAACTGAGCACGGGGGTACATATATCTATACTCGTCATGGAGAGAGAGATACGAGGTAGCTTTCTTGCATCTCTCCTGATAATCGTCTGCAGATTGGTCATAGTGAGTTTATCCGAATTAACAGGCCTAAATCAATACAATAACTGGCATAGGGTTATCGGGTGTATAGAGTCGTGGTTAAAGGTTGTTACATAACTCGTAATTAACTTATCTAAATCAACAGGCATAAATCAATACAAGACCTGGCAAGGGATATACTCCGCATACTCCGGTTAATATTATATATATACTTAGTTACTAGAAGAACAAGACAAGGGGCAACTGAGCACGGGGGTACATATCTATATACTTAGTTACTACAAAAGAAAGGAACAGCTGAGCATGGGGTTGGTATGTGGGTGTTGTAACTGAGCAGGGGGCTGCATATATCTATTCTCGTAATGGAGAGAGATACTAGGTAGCTTTCCTGCATTCCTCTTGAGATGATCGTATGCAGATTGATCATAATTAAACATGTATAAATAAACAGATATGAATCAATACAATAACTGGCAGAGGGTTATTATTGCGGGTTAGAGGTTAGGTCAGAGGACGGAGGGGGGTCATAATTAATTATAGGGCTGACATAATCATGATCGGATTCGTTGTGGACTGGAAAACGAAGGTGTCCTGAGATCGCCTTCGCACCTACACAATGAAAATACTATAACTCACAAGGTGGTTATCTAATTAAATACATACTTAGTTGGTAGGCTACATCAAGAATGTCCAGGAGGAAAGTCATGTGGTTTGTATTAAAGAAGACTGGGTTTGTTTAAGAGGCGTGTAACATGCGGAGTTAAGTGGAAAAGAGAAAACATCGTGGATAACAGATAGTTACCCTAAGGAGTGAATACATGCATAAACGACGGCATTATAGACGTCGTCCTAATAAGATGATGAAAACCGGTTTGGTATGCACGTGGTACAATACGACACAAGGACAGTGCCGCTATGTCGTATCAATACTAGTGGCATACTCCGGTTAATATTATATATACACTTAGTTACTAGAAGAACAAGGCAAGGGGGCAACTGAGCACGGGGGTACATATATCTATACTCGTCATGGAGAGAGAGATACGAGGTAGCTTTCTTGCATCTCTCCTGATAATCGTCTGCAGATTGGTCATAGTGAGTTTATCCGAATTAACAGGCCTAAATCAATACAATAACTGGCATAGGGTTATCGGGTGTATAGAGTCGTGGTTAAAGGTTGTTACATAACTCGTAATTAACTTATCTAAATCAACAGGCATAAATCAATACAAGAACTGGCAAGGGACACAAATTGACAGACGAACAATGCAACGTGAGGTTATGTATAGCTAACTGCTAAAAATGGGGAACGAAGATATAGACATAAAATTGCTAGAATTGGGGGGGACTATGATTGTTATATAACTAAATACAGGGCTGACGTAATCACGATCTGGTTTGGTGTGGAATGGAAGCTAAGGTGTCTTTTAGATCGCCTTGAACCTACACAATGAAAGTATTATAGCCTGTATGGTGGTTACATAATTAAATACATACTTAGGTGGTACATCAAGAATGTCAGTGAGTAAAGTATTGTGGTTAGTATATTAGAAGACTGTGATTGAGAGATGTATAATATGTGGAATGAATTTGGAGAGAGAGGGAGACTAAATCGGGGATGGAAATGGGACCGGGGATCTCATTGGGGGTGGGGTTTTCGCTCTCAGGATTTTCGTTCCTGTGGCTCGTTAGGGTGGGGGTTTCGCTCTCAGGATTTTCGTTCCTGTGGTATTTTAGAAGGTTTTATCTAAACACAACACACAAGGAAATTTATACTGAGTTAGCCAAAATAACCCCTCTTTGGCGGCACCCGGCTATAGTCGGACAAGAGAACCCCAACCTAAAGAGCAGGGCCCGGCTATAGCCGCATGCAAGTTTGAGCACATAATGTGCTCTGAGAGAGAGCCGAGCGGTGGGAGGAGCATAGGTTCCCTCTGACCGGTCGGCACGGTTCCCGCGCGACAACTGAGGCCCCCTCCACACTCATCCTTACTCACTACTTCACTACACAGGGAATTATTTATTAGTGGCCCCTCCATCATTGACGAACATGCCTATTACATAAGGCATCCTCTTCAAACACTAATCCGCCGTAGTTTGAATCTACCGCGCTAGAGCATTTAAAATCTGAGGAGCCTTCATCACGAGCGCACGCGACCTCACTCATGGCTTCAGTCATTATGAATTGGGTTCTCACTACGAAAAAACTTCGTAAAAAATAACAACAAAAAGAAAATAAGAAAAACTATCCAATAAGCTTTCCATCATATCGTGGATGTACTTGTGTGGATCTTTGACCAGACGCTGAGTCAGGCGTCATTCTTCCTTCTCTGCTCTGTGATCAGCCGGCCCGGACGTGTCTCTCCACGCTCCGCTGGTTCCGCATTTGCTGCGTCCCTAGTGAGTTTTTTCTCATTTGTTTACTCCGGGATGTATCGAGTAAGGTTAGGATATGCGTAGCAGGAGTGTCCTGGGCTGGTTGCCCGCAGTGCAGTGTATTTTGGGTCGTGTGTTTGGGGCATCTATTTCGGATGTACCCTTGTGGTCCTGTTGTGGACAGGTGAACTTTTTCACAGTTAGCTAGCTTTGTGATGCAGGCGGCTTTCTTTACGCGTTATTGCTTCCTTTTATCTTTCTGATGAGGTAGCGTATTTTTGCTGACGTTCCCAGCGTATTTGTCTTCACTTAGTGAAGTTTTTTCTGGGTCCCGAGTCAGTTCTTCCCTTTGCCGGAAGTATTTGCTACAGTGGTGTGTTGGCGGTGGTTCCTGTTGTGATATAATTCAGTGTTTTTTGTTTATATTCCGACATGTTACTGTTATCCGTCTGCCTAGGCCTAGCCAGCCTCTCGTAGCTTTACCACATATACAAGTGTTATGGATTAATTTTCTAAATATGTACTACTGTGTCATGTGTGTCCTGGTTTAGTTGTGTATTGGCTAATTCCACGGACTATTTATGTCTCCTGGGTTAGTTGTGTATTGGCTAATTCCACGGACTATGTTGGGCCCGGCGTTAGTTGTGTTTTGGCTACGCCTCGGTCCGGTGTTGCGTTCAGATGGTATCTGGACGGGGTGGGTTTTTTCCGGCGGGTTTTTCTCGGTTTCACCTTGATAACACCGGCTGGTTGCCGAGTTTTGGCCACGCGTGGTTTAAAACAGGCTTGTTTCCCCGGCGAGTGGGTGTCTGTGGCTCCCCAGGACTGCGTCTCTGGGGTGCCTGTTTCAGGCTCCTTATGATTCCCGGCGAGTTGGCTGTACCCATCTAATAGTGTTCATTCGGACACGTGTTGTTTGTAGTTTTTTCGGTTTTGCAAAGCCAATATAAAACTATGCTGTTGTTGTATTTCCTCCCCGGTGATCTTTTACGAAGAAGTGGGGATAGGAACAATTGGGGTTCACTTTTAAACTTTAAATCACCCGGCGGGTGCAACCTGGAAGGGTGGGATGACCGAATTTGCAAAATTCAGTTTAGTTGACCAAACAATTGAGGGATGCATCGTGTATCGCCTCCTTCAACATACGGCGCTTTAGGGCACAATTGGGGTTAACGTTTTTTTAAACTATTATTCACACCCGGCGGGTGCTCCTTGGAAGGGTGGGAATAACGAATTTAAAGTTCAGTTAGTTAACCAGACAATTGAGGGATACGTTTTGTATCGCCGCCTTCAACATACGGCGATCTAAAAAGATACTTCGGGAGAAGTTAGATCTCGTATATTTGTCAGGCTTCCCAGTTTTTGATCTACGAGATAATTCGGGGGCCGGCGTCTTTTTTTGTTTTTTTTTTTTCCAAAATTGAATTTTGAAACAAACACCACCGGAAAGACTTAATCAGTTATAAACGCCATGCTGGTCTTTATATATTATGTCAGAGGGAATTCATATATCTTTTGGACAAATTAAGATATTCTGAAATCTTTTACTTAGGAAACCCCACCGCGTAGCGAGCTGTAGTCGTTGAGTATTACGTCTCGTTACCCGGCGGGTTATTTAACACTTGTGTGCGAACATGTTTGGGTTAACCTTATGAGCATTAATTCCTGGAAATTTTCTTTTTTTCCAGAGCTGGGTCCCGGCGGGTCTATGCAGAACCTGGAGTAAGTTTCCCGCCAGTCTCTGTCATGGCTACCTTTGCCCCGGTTTTTGCTTTATGCATTACGCCCTCCTGTTCAGGTATCCCTATTTTTGCGCACACCCTTTGTATAATATTTGTTAAAATTTCTCGTTTGGTATGGGTTACCTTTCCGGCGTTTTTCTCGTTGCTCCGAGAACACCGTTTTTGTTTACCGAGTTTTAGTCAGGATGGCTAAAATAGGTAAGTTACCCCGACGAGTTTGGTCGCTTGAGGGCTCATCTGAAACTGTGTTTTCTGTGGTCGAGCCTGGGATCAGGCTTCCTGTGTTATTCATTGCTTTATCCATTACGCCCTCCTGTAATGTCTCGTTTTGTGTGGGTTACCTTTCCGGCGTTTTTCTCGTTGCTCCGAGAACACCGTTTTTGTTTACCGAGTTTTAGTCAGGATGGCTAAAATAGGTAAGTTACCCCGACGAATTTGGTCGCTTGAGGGCTCATCAGAAACTGCGTTTTCTATGGTCGAGCCTGGGATCAGGCTTCCTGGGTTATTCCCGTCGAGGGGGGCTCCACACAGTTATCTAAGTGATCATGCTGACACCTGTTGGACATGGTTTTCTCTGCTTTTCAAAGCCATTGAAACAATGCTGTCTGTTTGTTTGGTCTTTCCCTCCCGGCGACCTTTTTACAAAGAGGTCTGGGGCAGGTATAATTGGTTTGACATTGCATATAAAACCCGGCGGTTGTACCTTCGGGTGGTTATATTAACGGATTTGCGATTCGCGATAATTTGCCAAACAATTGATTGATACAATAGGGTATCACGGCCTTCAAGACGGCGATCTATGAGGGCTTCTGGGAGAAGCCGGATTAGAGATTAAGATAGGCTTAGACTTTTTATGGGATAAAAAGATGCTTGAATCTTACTAGTGTTTCAAGTGTAAAGGGATACTTGAAAGACTTCATCTTTAATAAAGATATGCTTCATCTTTATGAGGATTCAGAAGTTATGCTTAATTCTTTTGGACAGATAAAAGATATGCTGAAATATTTAATAAGCCATTGAAACAATGCTGTTTGTTTGTTTAGTCTTTCCCTCCCGGCGACCTTTTTACAAAGAGGTCTAGGGCAGGTACAATTGGTTTGACATTGCATATAAAACCCGGCGGTTGTACCTTCGGGTGGTTATATTAACTTATTTGCAATTCGCGATAATTTGCCAAACAATTGATTGATACAATAGGGTATCACGGCCTTCAAGACGGCGATCTATGAGGGCTTCTGGGAGAAGCCGGATTAGAGATTAAGATAGGCTTAGACTTTTTATGGTATAAAAAGATGCCGGAATCTTACTAGTGTTTCAAGTGTAAAGGGATACTTGAAAGACTTCATCTTTAATAAAGATATGCTTCATCTTTATGAGGATTCAGCAGATATGCTTAAATCTTCTGGACAGGTAAAGATATGCTGAAATCTTTAATATGAAACTAAAGGAAAACGACAAGTAGTGGTGGAGTGCTACGGTTCGTTGACCGGCGGTTTTGTGGCACATATTTTGTACCATTTTTTGGGTGTAACCCTATGAGCATTAATCCCCGGAAATTTCTCTTTCCAGGGCGGAGTACCGGTGTTGCACCAGGTGACCAGGTAGTTCCCGGGGGCGGGGTAGTTTTCCCCCAGTCTCTGTCGTGTCGGCACTTGAACCTCTCATTGCTGTATGTTCAACGCCGTTAAGCTCAGGTATCCCTATCTTATTTTATTTGTTAATGAAATAATTTAATAGCTCAATCATAATAAACATATATATTTTCTATGATTATATTGTGATAATATTGTGTTTATTTATAGTAATTTATTTTAATACAATTAAATATAATTAAATTAATTAGTATACTTTATGATTTTGCTCACCAGCTCTGCTTTCAATGTGTTAATGAGCTATGGGAGCTTTTAATTATCATAAACCTTTACGGGACTCGGACGAGGGCTCCCATTCAGAGAGTATACCGAGCTCGCAAGCGAGGGACAGCCACAGCCAAGGTGTATGGCGATACTCACAGTCCTGGCAGGACAGAACACATCCCTTTGTGACTCAACTAGCGCTGACGTCCACCGGGATGCCGATGTACCATCTTCTATACCAGTTTGACCATGGCAACATGTGGAGGTCCCGGCTTCGGCGGGATCTTCCCATGATAAGCCAGACTTAACGGATGAAGAACAACGATCTCTGGACTCAGAGATGGAGGTTGAAGAGTCCAGTCACATTCTAGGCGACTCTCAGGGTACTGTCGAATCTCCACGGAGTTCGTCATCGGCTAGGTATGTACCGGCGGAAGAGATTGATGGACTACTATTGAATGCACTTAATAGGTTCTTTGGCCCTACGCCGGAAACTCCTTTTTGATACGGGAGATCCCGCAATGTCGACGAATGTGCGACCTCTGGCTACCTCCTTTGCTTTAGCTAAAATACCTAACCATCCTCTTGTGTCAGATCCAATTTCCAATGTGCCAGGCACAGCAGCTCTCACTACTTCCACTGTGTGAGTCTTATCAGACATATCTCCCCCTCCTTTAGACAAGGCGCCAGTCAAAAAACAGGAGCTATGCCTCTTTTATACGGGCCGGATGAGTCAGGGGTAGCAATGTTACGGAAATGTTTTGGATGTTCATATTAAGGACATTCCAAGTTATTATAACCAGGACTTATTCTTCCCACCAAATCCCTCCAGAACGCCATTCTTGGTTCTCTCTTCCGGTTTTTGGTGCCGGCGGAGTCCCCTCTGCTTGGTTCCCCCCCCCCCACATAATCAATTTGTGCGAATTATAAGCTCCCTTTAGCACGCCTTCCCCAGCTTACCTAGACCGCGAGTTTAGGTTAAGAGGAAAAGCGTTTAAACTGTTTTCGCAATATATGGTTCCCAGCAAGTAACAAAGTCTCTGTTACGCTCTTCTCAGGCAATAGAAGCCGCGGAAGTCAGGAAAGCCATTGAACTTTCCCGGCGCTTGCTTCTCCAGACTTCCATCCAAGTCTTTAGGAGATATTCGGACGGCCTTATTAGAGGCAGTTCGAGCAAGGCAGGAT
Source organism: Paralithodes platypus (assembly GCA_032716605.1). Classification (NCBI taxonomy): domain Eukaryota; kingdom Metazoa; phylum Arthropoda; class Malacostraca; order Decapoda; family Lithodidae; genus Paralithodes; species Paralithodes platypus. The sequence goes on along the minus strand of CM064482.1, from coordinate 77,793,922 downwards.
CCGAGGATGTTCTTAGTGAAGAAACTTCTTGACCGTATTGCAAGCCAAGTAGTTCTGTCTCCAGTTCTAATTCTTTCTTTGATTTCACCAGCAGTTTGGAAGACTGTTTTCAATTTGGCACAAGCATTCAAGCTAGGTCCCCGCAAGCCCTGATGCCCTTGTTAGAACAAGGGATCAGGGTCTGGTGGTATCTGGGCGACTAACTGGTGGTGGCAGAAACAGAAAAGTTACGCATCATTCATGTCTACGTTACGTTAAACCATCTCAAATCTCTAGGATTCAAGGTCAACTTAGTAAAAGTCAAACCCTTGTTCCCCCACGAGTATTTCAGGGGATAGGGCTGGTCGAGGACACAGCTTCTCTCACTCTGAGTCAGAGTGTGGACACTCGAAACAGATTTCGCAAAAACTTTTGATGTTTCTCCACAGTCTGACTACGACACAGAGACTTTGGGAATCTCTAGTCGGTTCTCTCAACTGGGTTCAGCTAACTGTGAAGTTGGGCCGGTTGTAAGTCTAACGTTTAATCTTGGAGGGCAACATATTTTTCCCACTATTACCGGCGGGGATAGTATGGCCTATCCCAACGTTATTACACAACTTACTAGCGGTTTGGGCGGCGAGAGAAATGTTGCACGCAGTCATGTTATGAACCTCTCTTCCGCCGTCGGTATGGGTGGACATGGATGCGTCAGGAACGATAGGTTGGGGCTTTTAGTCAAACCTCGGGCATCAGGGTCAAAGGTTTTGGTCCTATTTAGAAATCTTCCACATCGATGTCAAAGACTTACTAGTCCCCTTATCTGTCCTTCAGGCTCACGGCTCTGCTTTACGGGGCAAGTCGGTGGCCTTCAGAATGGACAATCTGAATGCGGTTCACTGTATTCTGAAACAAGGGTCAATGAGATCTCGGAAGTGGCTAAACGTGTCAGAAAAGATTTTTGTACTAGCCAACAGGCTGGACATTCATCTTCACGCATCTTATCTCCCAGGCGTAGCAAACGTCTGGGCAGAGGCTCTGTCTCAGAGACAAAGCACAACAGTAGAATGGGCGCTCTTGCGTGTGCGGAGCATTACCATCCACAAGTGGATTTCTTTGCATCTGAGAAGACTCACAAACTCCCACTGTACCTCACCCGCCGGACGATAACGCCGGCGGGCGGACCTGACGCTCTGATGGCGGACGAGAACAGGTTGAGTTCCATTTATCTATTTTCCGCCGCCAGACGCATCTCTAATGTGCCATGTAGTCAACAAACTACAGGATTAGCGAGGCGTAGTCTCGCTAATCGCGCCCCTGTGGCCGGCGCAGTGTGGTACCAGCATTTGAACACGTGGTGCCCGCACCCAGTGTCACTCCCGGTCGGGTTGTTCCACTTAGAACACAATATAGGTAGTAGGGGTAGGCAGCCCCGCCCAGGGAAGTACTACCGCCAAGGTTTCGGGAGACTCAGGGAATAGCCTGAATTCCATTTTCTCTCCCAGGCCTTGGTAGCTGGATACATATCTTTCTGCCTCACACATCAGGGGTATCAGGAAAACCCTCTTTATATAACATACACATCCAACTTCACGACATTGCCCTACATCGCTATCCTCTATCCATAAAATACTACTCTTCCCACTACATATCATACATGTAACACCATACACTTACCTTATAAATATGGCAGTACAATTGTTAAGAGCAAACCTGGTGGTCCCTCGGATATCCACCCCCGGCAGGGTTGGGTTATTGACAGGCCCTCCCGGTCGTCATCATGCGACTGTGTCAAGAGCATTGCAACGTCCCAAAGCTGCTTGTCAGAAGCTATTTCTTTAGTAATATAAGGGGACTTCACTCTAACATCAATTCTGTACACCAATTTCTTCAAGCAGAATCCCTACTCTCCTTTTTTTGACAGAGACTCAAGTAACATCCACATCTGACACATCTAGATTTAATTTTCCAGGTTATCAACTGCTCCAAAATTTCAGACCTAAAGGTGGTGTATGTTGCTTCGCAAAATCTGAAATTGCCCTGGAGGAGGTTACTAGTTTCAATTGTCCCTATTTTGATTATTCTATATACAAATTAATTTCTGCTGGTAAATTTAAATACATATGTTGCATCTACCGTTCCCCAAATACTCCTCCAGAGCAAAGTCTTTTTGATTCTCTGTCCTCACAACTCAGTGTCCTCAACTTAAATGCTTCTTCTGAAATCACTGTGTTGGGTGATTTTAATGTCCATAATGTTGAATGGCTCACTCATTCAGCCAGGACTGATGATGCTGGTCTTGAATGTGAGCTATTTGCAGACTCATTTAATCTCATTCAACTAGTCAACTACCACCCGTGTACCAGATAATCCTAATCATAATTCCCACCTACTGGACTTATTTTTAACAACCAATTCAGAAAATTATGATGTTACAGTGAGGTCCCCACTTGGATCTTCTGATCACTGTCTGATACAGGCCACTGTCTATCACCTACCACACCTTCCCACTCTGAACCTGTTTTGGTGACTAAATGGCATTACGATAGGGCAGACTGGGAGGGTCTTCAAGGTTTCTTTATTGATATTCCCTGGACCTCTTTCTTTTCTAATGATGCACACTCCACCTTGAGCCACATACAAGATTGTAAAAATTGGAATGGAAACTTTTATTCCTCATCAAAAGTACAGTAAAAGATCTAATTCACCTAAAAGGTTTGACCATAATTGTGCTAGAGTAACTGAACAAAAAGCAATAGCCTACAATGCATACACAAGATCAAAAACACATGAAGCCTTTAATTACTTTAGAAACATCAGAAATCATGCCAAAACTGTATTAAACCTAACTAAATCAAACTTTCTCCATAAGCAGGCAAATAAACTTCTAAATAATCCAAATGATAACAAAATATTTTGGTCTACTCTTAACTCATTCAAATCCAACTTCACTACTGCTTCATCCATTCCACCATTAAAATCTCCGACTGGCAATCTTGTAAGTGACCCACGAGGTAAAGCTAACCTTCTTGCAGATATTTTCTCCACACTCAAACTTAGATGACATAAATCAAGATGTCCCTGTACTTAATTTTAATTCACCTGAAATTCCCTCACTTAAGATCCACACCAGACATGTCAAAACTATTTTGCAGAATCTCTCAGTAGATAAGGCTCCTGGTCCAGATGAAATTCCTCCAATAGTACTTAAGAATTGCTCCTTGGTGCTCGCTCCTGTATTGGCAAAATTTTTCCGTCTGTGTACTCATACCTCATGCTTCCCAGTACCCTGGAAAGAAGCAAACATCCATCCAGTTTGAAAAAAAGGTGCCTCTTCAGATCCATCAAACTACAGACCAATAGCTATAACTTCCACTCTTGGCAAAGTTTTTGAAATTATATTAAATAATCACATAATTAAGCATCTGGAGAATAATAAATTAATCAGTGATAGGCAATATGGTTTTAGACGATGTCGATCAACTGCAGACATTCTTTGCCTTCTTACGCATCAAATCAACCAAGCTACAGACCAACATGGTGAAACACATACAATAGCACTGGATATATCAAAGGCATTTGATAGAGTCTGGCATCAATCCTTATTGTCGAAGATGTCACACTACGGCCTTGCATCATTAGTTCCACTAATTTCTTCTTATCTTCATAACAGAAAATACGTGTAATGGTAGATGGCCTTTATTCTCAATTTCACTCAATAAATGCTGGTGTTCCCCAGGGATCAGTTTTTGGCCCCAACTCTGTTCCTCATTCATATCAATGTCTCATATCTACCACTCATAATCCAATACATTCCTACGCAGATGACTCAACACTCCACAGTTCCTTCACATTTACCAATTCTTTCACCCAACCCGATCTTATAAATTCAAAAATAAACACTGCAATTTCTCTGAACCAGGACCTTTCTAGAATTAATGAATGGGGACAAGAGAATCTAGTTTCCTTAATGCACAGAAAACCAAGTACATTCAATTTTCTAACCGACAGAATCTCACTGACTCCCATATATTTGTTAATGATGTAAATATTCCCACTTCCCCTAGTATTGACATTCTCGGTGTAACATTAACTACTAACTTGAGCTGGACACATTATGTTAGAAGCATTGCTAAGAATGCCTCTAAAAAACTGGGACTCCTGTACAGAGTTCGAGAATTCTTCACTGACGAGCAGTTGCCGTAATATATAAAAGTCATGTGCGTTCTCAGATGGATTACTGTTCACCTCTGTGGGGTGGAAGTGGAGTGGTTGCATTGAGGCAGTTGGACAAAATTCAAAATAAAGCTATTAGATCAAATAACCCTGCAATCACACAGGACCTTCCTACATTAGCCATACGAAGAAACGTTGCATCCCTTGCATTATTCTACAGATATTTTCACAGCAATTGTTCCGAGGAACTTGCTTCAATTGTGCCGCCTCTCCACATCTTTCCCCGTAGAACTAGGGCAGCTGAGAGCGCCCATGAATTTACACTTTCTCCTCCACAATGCAGAACTTCTGCTTATCAGAATTCATTTATCCCCAGAGCTACTACTCTTTGGAATTCACTTCCCTCGAATTGCTTTCCACAAACTTACAATCAACAAATGTTTAAATCCAGTTGTTACAAACATTTTATGAATGGAGGATGCCTTTAGGCACATGGACCTTTTTGTTTTATCTGTGTTTTTCCTTCCTCCGTTCATTGTCTCTTAAAAAAAAAAAAAAAAAAAAAAATGGCAACCTAGAAACCTCGCGGACTTGTTCATTATGGACATTCAGGAGGCCAAGTGGCTAGCACCATATGGTAGCGACGTGACCAAGATATTCACGAATCAATATACCCAGTCTACAAAGCGACAGTTTCAATCGCATTGGCAAGCTTTTACGTCTCGGATTCTTAGAACAAAACAAACTGTGCCCTCGGTGGCGTTGGTTGTTAATTATTTAATTTATCTGTTCTTGCAGAAACATTTATCTGAAAGTGATTTATGTGGGCAGGTTTTAAACTCCGCCCACCTCCCCGTCAGCTCAGGCCTACATGGTCTCTGGACAAAGCATCGTTGTTATTCTCGTTCCCGTATGTACCAAAGACTGCAGATTTTACAAAAGGGCAGTATTCCTTATGGCTTTGGCTACCAGGAACAGAGTATCTGAGCTGGCGGCGATGAGCAACGCACCTAATTGCCTCAGGTTTGATGGGCTTCATGAGTGTATTCACATTGCACCTTCCCCAGGATTCATAGCCAAGATTGAGCACAGTGAACACGTGTTTTCAGAGTTCACGGTGCCGGCGTTAAAAAGGGGAAAGGTGCACCATCTTTTTTGCCCAGTGCAAGCTCTAACCAAATATTTAAGAGTAGGCACCTCTAAATCACCAGGGTGCTTTATGGGTCGCAAGTCCGGGTGAATGCTTGATGGAGCGTACACTGGCTTCTCTCTTGGTCGAGGACTTTAAAGAGAAGAATCCCGGCGTTGTGGGTAAGACCCACGATTTACGCAAGGGGACAGCCTCTTTACGTTTCCTTAATAATCTTTCGGTGGCAGTTATTAAGTCCACACAGTTGTGGGCCTCTAATCAGGAGTTTTTGCCTCGATACCTTTCAGTAGCCCTGGACAAATCTTCCTTGCCATGTATAGCTTTACGGCAGAGGGTCTAGGTGGCCCTTTTAGTCACGTTTTGTTTAATTTCAAGAAAAAGGGGGGGGAGTGCAATCAGTGTGACATAGGACACCCTAGACCCCTCCGGAGTATGTGTTCGGAACATACGAGCTGTGATACTGGTTGTAGGCATTGTATTATAAAATTTCTCTGTAGTATTCATTGCAGGAAATTGTGATAAAGGCCAATAGTAGTGTTACAACAATTCTTGTTGTAAGTAGCTATGGCTGTGAAGCAATAGATTTTTGAGAAATCTCGGTAGTTGCAACTACGACTTTTACTTCTGCATAAGTACACGAGTTCAGTACTTCTACGAATGTACAAGAATTAATTTATGTTTGGTTATAAAGGAATATATCCACTAGTTAATGGGGTTTATATGTGCACATGTAAACTTATAAGTTTTTAGTTTTCACCACTTACTTTAAGTGGGGTGCCTTCTTAACTAGCAGATCTGTGCACAGAGTCTCAGAGTTAACCCTTTTTCAAGCAGGCTTCTTTGAAGCACGCTCCTGCTTGTATCGCCTTTTTGAAGATTTAGGCTGTATAAAGTTTATGCACCCGAATATCTCTTTTTTACAAAAGTAAGAATACTATGTGGTTGTTTGATTATCTGCTTTTCTAGAGTTACGATATGATTACGAATGTCCCCCTCCAGTCTTAGAAATCAGGCATGTTCGTCAATGATGGAGGGGCCACTAATAAATTATAGGTTTGACTCCTGTAAGGAGATAAAGAAAACCTAATATTTAGTAGTGGCCCCGTAATCATTGACGACTGGGGCCCTCCCGACCATCCCCTTCCCATTCGTTGATGTATTAAGGATTTTGGTTTACTTGATATGTCAGTGAAGGAAGAATGACGCCTGACTCAGCATCTGGTCAAAGATCCACACAAGTACATCCACGATATGATGGAAAGCTTATTGGATAGTTATTCTTATTTTCTTTTTGTTGTTATTTTTTACGAAGTTTTTTCGTAGTGAGAACCCAATTCATAATGACTGAAGCCATGAGTGAGGTCGCGTGCACTCGTGATGAAGGCTCCTCAGATTTTAAATGCTCTGCGCGGTAGATTCAAACTACGGCGGATTAGTGTTTGAAGAGGATGCCTTATGTAATAGGCATGTTCATCAATGATTACGGGGCCACTACTAAATTTTAGGTTTTCTTTATCTCCTTACAGGAGGCAAACCTATAATGTAAGGAAATTACCGTGTTTTAGGGATTTTGCCTTCGTCTTGCACAATCGTTGCAAGAGAACGCGTGGTCGTAGAAGGATGGTTCTGGTGTCATTGGAAAGCTCAATTATCGCCCTTTCAGGGATACATAATTGTATTACGCTCTGGCTCTTGTTTATGCATGAAAAAGAGCACGGAAATAAGCTCGTTTAGGGTAAAAACCCCCGCTTGGCAGGTAGTAGAAGTTACCGCCTAGGCCGCTCGTAAGGTGTTAAATCCGCCCGAGGCTGGCGACTGTGAGGGAATGAAGGCACCTAGAGAGGTAGGGCCCTGCTGTAGGACTTTGGGGTCAACATACTTTGTCACAACAATAACCTTACCTTGTTAAATGAGCTCCTCAACTTACTTAACCTAAGACGTGCGCATGGGGGTATGAGACACCACACGCCTGTGCGCACGTATTTCAGCTGTTCCCATCACTAAAATCGTTATTTTACCATAAATAGCATTAACCCTTAATTAGCGGCTCACCACATAAGTCGAGTTAAATAAAGCTGGACTATGTGGCGGCGCTCGACATAACTCGAGTGGCAATTTCAGCACGTAATGTTGCTGAGAGAGAGAGACAAGTGGTGGCAGGAGAGTAGCGAGCGTATGACTGCTCCAGACCACCGCGGCGAACATACTGACACGAATCCCAGCTCCCTCCTCCCTCTCTCACTCGCTATATAAGGAATTATATCGGGAAAGTGGCTAATTACATGCTTTTTGCACTCGCGTTGCACGGTTATTGCATGAAAACTAGCCATCATAAAAGGATCGTTATGGTGTCATTCGAAAGCTCTGTTTATGCCCTTTCAGGGATAGGTACTTGTTTTACGTTCTGGGTCTTATTTAGGCATGAAAATGATCACGTAAACAGCCCTATTTTGGCTAAAAACACCCCGCTGGGCGGTACATATAAATAAACCGCATAGGCCGCTCGTAAGGTGTTAATACTTATCCATATGTGCCTATTTTAGGTTGATTATCAAGGTATTAACCTTTTACAGCAATAAAACAAGTGGAAACAGCGTTTGGATGGTCAAAATCGGCGATACAGGCCGGGAGTTACATAATGTATGGCTGAGGCAACCTCCCTCCCCTCCCCTTGTCTGGAGAGACACTGTTACGCAATAGTCTCTCTCTCGCTCTTTCCCACGCTTGGTAACAGTGATAACAATGCCCCGCTACCAACTCGCTAATGTTAGCACAAAAATAGACCACAGAATAAGGGAATAACAGGGAAAATAGGTGATAACTGAAGGATGGGAGGGAAGTGGGGAAGGAGGGGATGTGGAGAAGTGATATTTGGCATGGCCCAGGGGCAAAAAAAAAAAAAAATTGGGGTGTTTTAAATGGATTTTTTTAGGCCCAGGATCTTAAGAGTCTTCCCGCAGTCGGCCGGGGAAACTCTTACGAGTCTTCCGGCACTTGCCGGGTTAAGAGTCTAATAAGACTTTCAAAGGATAATTGAATTACTTTTATATGATGTAAACGAATTTCAGGCACAAGCATGTTAACTATTACTTACGATATCCAAGGTAAGACTATAGTTTTTAAGTTGGAGGTAGGACTCATAAATTTCGACCTGTCAAGCCCTCTCGAGATGAGCACTTGTCGCTAAGGCCTTAGAATCAGGATATCACACTAGAGATTAGGTAAAAGCAATTATTAGGCCAAATCTCCGCATTATAGTAGATTCACAAAGTTAAATGTATGCTCTATAGTCAACTTTATACACCTGGAAGTGATTAAATGGCCAAAACAATTCAATTTCATTCTAATATCAAAACAACATTGCTCCGATTGTGACACCCCTTTTCTTGACTTAATATAACAATACCAAACAATTATATTGAATATGTAAAGCTAGAATAATGACCCTCGTACTTATAAGACAGCATTAGGCCTATTTAATTATTTCTTTCTAGTCATTACAATTTAATATATGTCAACTGATATCTTAATCACGATAATAACATAATACCGAACATTTCAACTAATCTCAACACTGACTGGGTCATTATTGGGCTTAAAGTGAGTGAACAGTAAAAGTCTTGGTGTAAATATTGCCAAAATTAAGCCTAGTCAATTTAGACCCCTTACAATACTACGCTAACTAATTGTGTTATATATATGTAATTTTGACTCTCAGTTCAGTAAGAACCCCGGGCCGGCAGTTGTAGCAAATAAATAAATACATAAAACCAAATTAATCATTCTATCTATCTATCAGAAACCCACTTTATTATTGCTGTTATGCCCTGATTTTATACAGGATTAACGATTGATTGGGGTGTACAAAGGAGTACAAAGGAGTACAAAGGAAATCAAGCAACAACAGATCTAGTGACCCTTCTAGGTTGCTTGTCCTCCAAAACACTGAGGATCAAGTGTCCAAACAGTGGTTTAGAGTGGGTAAGGGAACATTGGAAAGCGAATTACTGCCCTGGAACTAATGTCTGTGGCAGGATTAGGAAGTTAGTAGGGGACAGATGGGTTAGTAACTGAGGGGGGGATAAAATAAAGTTATTCATTTACAAACGCAGTCAGTCGCGGGTTTGATGCGAGATATTTGTCTAGGCGGAGTTTAAATGAATCAACGGTGATGCAGTCTATAACGTTTCGGGGAAGCCCATTCCACAAGTTGACAACTCGATTGAAGAAGAAATTGTTAGATTCGTGTGAGTTAAAAGATTTACCAATAATTTTGCAACCGTTTCCCCGCGTGTAATTAGCTTGGTCGATAGTGAAGTACTTACTACAGTTCATATTGTCGATGCCTTTGATGATTTTGAACACTTGAATTAAGTCACCTCTTAATCTGCGCTGGGTTAAAGGAAATAGATTTAATTCTCTAAGACGCTCTTCGTATGGTTTGTTCTTTAGGCTAGGTATCATTTTGGTAACTCTACGTTGAACTCGTTCTAGCTTGTTTATATCTTTTTGGTAATAAGGGCACCAGGATTGAACGCAGTATTCCAGAAGAGGGCGGACTAAGGAATTGTAAAGGGTTAGGATAACTTCTTTGGATTTATGCTCAAATGACCTGCCTATAAAGCCAATTATTTTGTTTGCCTTCTTAACAACTTCTGAACATTGTTGACTCGGCTTTAGGTTACTCGATATTGTTACTCCCAGATCGGTTTCTCTGTTTACATTCTTAAGCTGAGTGCCATTCATCGAATAGTTTGCTTTCTCATTTAGGTATCCGATATGTAGTACTTTACATTTAACCGCATTGAAACTCATTTGCCAAATTTGGGCCCAACATGACAATTTATCTAGATTGTGTTGCATATCGTCAACTTGTTCTTTTGAGAGTACGCTATTTGCAATTTTTGTATCGTCAGCAAATTTTGAGATTGTACAGGTGAGACCCTCATCTATGTCGTTGATGTAAATTAGAAAGAGAATTGGTCCTAGTACCGATCCCTGGGGTACCCCGCTACTTACATTGGTCCATTTAGATGCCTTACCGTTTATGACTACTCTTTGCTTTCTGTCGCCGAGCCAATTTTCTATCCGGGTGGTGACTTGACGACTCGGCCCATGGGACAACTCGGCTCGGCCCACTTTTGGACAACTCGGCCCATTATTTGAGACAGCTCGGCCCCATGTTTTGCTATGGGGCAATTTGACGAGACCAGTCAATATATGATGGGGAGAGCTAAGTGGAGGGTTTATGGCGTGTGTGTAATGTGGGCGAAATGTTCGTTTATTGTATAATTATGTCATAGGCTAGTTCTCTCGATTCATAATGTGTAGGGTTTTTTTTTTTTTTTTTTTTTTTTTTTTTTTCTATATTCCAACTTACTCCCTCTCGGGCATAGGCTGAGAGCCTGGACATTCACAGCTGTACAATGAGCAGTGAAGCCCGTGAGGTCTTGTTCCAGTCTAGGGAGTGAGACATGTGAAGCACGTACAGTACAACGAGCACCTGCCATCTTGCCTTCACATGAGGCAAGGTGCTCACTCATGGCCCGAAGTGACCCCATCTCTGAAGACACCTCGTTCCCGTGCTTCACTGTCTCACCCCCTACACTCGGACTCTCACTCTTACTAAAATGCCCCAGAACGAGAAGCCCACCACAGAAGCCACGAGCGAACACCACACAGAAACACCCGAAAGAAAGGTCCACAGAACGAAAGGACCAGCTGACCGAGCCAGCAGGGCTAAGCAGCTCCAAGCCGCACCTACCTACCCCTTCTAAACTGACCATTTTTCCACACCTCACGTACACTACCCCCTCGTGTCCTACACTTCTACCTACATGATGATGAACAGGAATATACATTCATATTAAAAACACCCATGCCCTGTCCCTAGGTTGAGCCAATGCCAACAAATCAGACAGCCATATATCTATGTATGTTCTTACATCCGAGAAGTAGATGTTATATATTTTAGAAGTTAATACACCCATGCTCTGTCCCTAGGTTTAAGATATTAATATTAACATACCCTAACATACCTTGTCTTGCCAGACTAAGTTTCTGAAGACCCATCGCCCCCATAAAATCTATATATTCAATCCTTAGGTTAAGTATTAATATTAACATTCCCTAACATCTAACATGCCCGGAATCAAGCCAAATCTGTTCTTCGACTTGCCAAACACTCTTTCATCAATAATAAATGCACTGAACTATCCAACTCTAGCTCTTCCCAAGCTTTCTGGCATCTAGCCAAAAACCTCTCCAACAATTTCTCTTCCTCGTCTTTTCCTCCCCTTTCCCACTCTGATGGCACTACCATCACTTCTTCCTCTGACAAAGCTAAACTCTTCGCTCAAACTTTTGCTAGAAACTCCACCTTGGATGATTCCGGTGCTATTCCTCCCTCTCCGCCCTCCTCTCTCTTACTTATGCCTAATATCCTAATCTCTTCTAAAGATGTACTTTCTACCCTCTCTGGGCTTAACACTAATAAGGCGTACGGTCCGGACGGTGTTCCTCCTGTTGTTCTCAAAAACTGTGCTTCCGTGCTGACTCCCTGCCTAGGCAAACTCTTTCGTCTTTGTCTATCCTCTAACGTCTTCCCTTCATGCTGGAAGTTTGCTCACATTCAACCTGTCCCAAAGAAGGGTGACCGCTCTCAACCCTCCAACTATCGTCCAATTGCTCTCATCTCTTGTCTTTCTAAAGTTTTTGAAACTATTCTTGCTTCCAAACTTCTTAAGCATTTCTCTTCTCATAATCTGCTCTCAGATCGCCAGTATGACTTCCTTAAGGGTCGCTCTACTGGTGATCTTCTTTCATATCTTACTAACTCTTGGTCATCGTCCTTTCGGGACTTCGGTGCGACTTTTTCTATTGCACTAGACATATCGAAAGCCTTCGATAGAGTCTGGCATAAATCTTTAATTTCTAAACTACCCTCCTTCGGTTTCTATCCCTCCATCTGTGCCTTTGTCTCTAATTTCCTTTCCGGCCGTTCCATAGCCGCGGTTGTGGACGGCCATTGTTCACTTCCTCACCCTATAAACTCCGGTGTTCCTCAGGGTTCTGTCCTATCTCCTATTCTCTTTCTAATTTTTATAAATGATCTCCTTAACTGTACCTTAATTCCCATCCATTCATACGCAGACGACTCAACCTTACACTACTCCATTAGTTTTTCAGAACGCCCCAGCCAGCAATTCCTCAACGACAAACGTAATGAAGCCATTGAACTCTTAAATTCTGATCTAAATACTATTTCCAATTGGGGCAGAGAAAACCTTGTTAACTTTAATGCTTCCAAAACCCAATTTCTCCATCTATCTACCCGTCAGGATCTCCCAGCGGACTATCCCTTACTCTTCAACAATACAAAAATCAACCCTTCATCTTCTCTCAATATTCTTGGTGTCTCTTTTTCTTCTGCTCTCATTTGGAAGGACCATATTACCAGTCTTGCTAAGGCAGCCTCCCAGAAGCTGGGTGTGCTCAACCGCCTTAGGGGGTTCTTTTCCCCCAGCACAGCTTCTTGCTCTGTACAGGGGCATAGTGCGCCCTTGTATTGAGTATTGTTCACATGTGTGGGGAGGTTCCTCTCACACCGCTCTCCTAGACAAAGTTGAAAGGAAGGCCTTTCGTATCATTAACTCCCGTCCACTCACCAACTCTCTGCAATCTCTCTCTCTCCGCCGCAATGTTGCATCTCTCTCGCTATTCTATCGCTACTATAATAATCAGTGTTCCTCAGAGCAAACCCAGTGCATACCACCTCCTTTACGTAGGGCACGTGGTACCCGTCTTGCAACTCAATCCCACCCCTACTCTGTGCAACTCTCCAACCCGAGAGTGAAACGTTACTCTCAAACTTTCTTCTACTCAACAGCTGAGCTCTGGAACTCTCTCCCAGAATCAGTCTTTCCCTCTTCCTATGACTTAAATTGCTTCAAACACCGTGTGTCCAGGCATTTTGGCTCGAATGTCCCTTGATGTTTGCCCTGTCACTCTTTCAACTATGGGGGAGGCATTCGCTATAGGCAGTAATGCCTTTTGCCTCCCTCAATCACATAGAAAAAAAATAAATAAAAAAAAATCTTGTCTTGCCAGACTAAGTTTCTGAAGACCCATCGCCCCATAAATCTATGTATTCAATCCTTAGGTTAAGTATCTTTATCCGCCATTGTGTTCACCTTTTTCCATTTACTTTTCCACAATTGTCATACGTCTTCCACTTACCTCCTTCGTATCCACAGTCCACACTACGCCAATTTGCTTGTTGTCCTACACCTTACCCGGCCGATTCTACCTACATGATGATGAACAGGAATATACATTCATATTAAAAACACCCATGCCCTGTCCCTAGGTTGAGCCAATGCCAACAAATCAGACAGACATCTATGTATGTTCTTACATCCAAGAAGTAGATGTTAAAAACCACATGTCCAAACTCATAAGAAATTAAGATACCCACGGGTACACCAGGATATAGAACCATTGCCCCCGTAAGACTTAGACAGCCATGACTATAGATGTTAGCCACCATGCTATAACGTAATTCTTACCCCAACCAGAGATTGTATAGATAACCTTGTTACCAGTATCTGTCATAAGTACCTCGAAACAATAACGAAGTACCCCTACGAACTGCCGCTTTTCTTGGTATATATTTCATAGAAAACGCAGTTCCCAGGGACAACTAGACGTGCAAAAGCAACTAATAGTATTCATAACCCCTCGTACTGACGAAGAATAATACACCATGTTTTTACCCACAGTCAAGCACACACCTACAGTTCACCTCCTTCTCCCCCCCCCCCCCCCCCACCCAGCCCCACAGTCCACATAATTCTATCTTTTCCAGACTCATATACCACCCCATAGTTGCATTCCCCGGTAGCATTTGGCTAACGTACTTTCACTGCCTTTTCAAACTCCAATATCAACTGCAGCCTAATGCCACCCCCACGCCCAGAGACCTTAGGGTCAAATTTCCCTATAGCCCCCCTGAACTCCTCCCCTCTCATTAAAATACCCCGCGCTTCTCGACTCTTGTCCGACCTAGCCTCTCTCTCATACCTCTTGAAGATCCTTGATTTTTCCGTTGCTAACGCTCTCCAACCTTTTATATATATACTCCTATCCAGCCTGCCTTCCCTTAGTAGGCCAGAACAACATTAGAACTTTACTAACCCCTTGCATGCCATCTATTCTCTTACAACCTATTCACAACCCTGCACCCAATGGTCGTCGGTGCGAGGCTAGCCGCCTCACCAGTAACTAACTTCTATTGCCATACTTCCAGATAAATGTGGCAGAGTTAGCAACCAGTCTCCACCACATCCAGCAAACCATATGATTAACAACCAACCGATTAAAACCAGCTAGCCAAGGCACCTTCGGTTTAGATATTAAGAAGACCCACATCTGTCTCATAAACAGAGGGTTATTACAAACACTGGTGATATGGCAAGCCCCTAGCCACAGCCGCCGGACGACCATCCCAGAGAGAGAGCGCCCGGCTACCCCTTTTTTACCCACCCGAGGAGGGAGACCCCCACCCCCGCGGAGGTATACCTGACCCCTGTTTTGACTTCCGGGTCATTGCCAGGTAGCCCAGGAATTCTTCCTCTCAATGAACTAACCATGCATGTCTAACCCCCTTACTCACCTCTTTTTACCCACAATCATCCATTCACCTTTCTTGCATAATCGGATAAGCAAATTAGCACCTCAGCTATGCCATAGAATGAAGACTGAGCAATATAAGAGAGACGCCCCTATCACAGCTGTCCCAGCCCTCCCCGCAAAGTAGATCCAGTCTCCCTCCCATAAATACTTCCAGTATAGCCAAAATAGTACCTCTTACTAAGGCTCAGTTATATCACAATATGAAGGCTTCCTATAGCCATGTGTCACAACAGTAATCACCATCTTACCTAGTCCCCATATCTATTGAGAGCTCCAATAAGTCCAGAAGACTCAAGATCCCTATGGCCTACAGGGTCCAGAACCAAGCCTATAAACCCAGCTCCCGCCCCCAGTAAAATCAGTTGAAAGATAGACACCAACCAGTGGTACCCACCCTGAAGTTGACCTCTAGCTCTGCCCTTGTGTTGTTCCTGAGTTGAGAGATTCCCGAGCCGGCAGACTCCGTGGCAGAAGTTAAATAGAAGATCTGTCCACGTACAAGTACCGACGTGCACCTTATAACCTTCACACAACTTAGTGGGTATATAAGTGTGCAGCCAGCACCGATCGCCAAGAGATCCGACTTGAGAACTTCCTACATTTGGACCACCTGGACGGCCGAGGAACCAGTCGTTAGCCCCCAACATCACCGGAAGCAAGATAACCAGGACCAGACCAACAAATACTATTCAAGATTCACTTTATTAGTACTAACGTGTTATAGTACTAGTTCGACATTCACTTATTAACTTTTCTATGAAGTGGCTATAACTTTGCCCAGTGTAACTCATATTTAACCATTCCATTTGGGACGTACTAAGCGTATCAGTGTTCATTAATTAACAGGCGACATTGACTCTCGTAATTACCTTATTCAGATATTAAAACCCTAGTAATATCTAACGTTCGCCCACTGATTTGTGTTCTACGTATTTCTGCCATAAGAATATAAATCTTAGATCAGTACCCCCTTGAGGTTACTAGAATTTCCGTGTTCTAAAATATACGCGTGTCTAATTCTAACTGTGAGCCGCTACTTGGGCACCCGACCTACCAGTAAGAAATCTAATTAGTGAAAGTGAATACATAAGTACATTGAGGTCTTCCAGTATTATAAAACTTGCTAACTAAACCAGTGATCAGAAGAGTATACCTGAACGTTGGAAGTGGGAGACTAGGCTCCATCCAGATCCGCTAATGCTAGCAGTTCCCTTCTATTATTTGTTTTGTACGAGTATTACTATCTTTCTATGCTCCTTATTCATCTACTTAAATAAACGTGATCGTGTGTCGTGTTACCGTGTGTTTATTTTGTGTTCTCTATTCCTCATACCTTGTATTGTGCATGCAGCCTTATATACCCAGTCAGATAGAGCCCACATCACCCAAGTTAATCCTGTAGAAAAACAGGGCATAACATTGGCGGCAGCGGTGGTTCTTGATTCGGATAAAAGGTTGCATTACATTGCAAGTTTGGAACAGCCAGAACACGATAACATCATGGCGCACCGTTCTCACATTCCCATCCCACATTATGATGGAGAAACTTATGAGATCGAAACATTCATGGACATAGTGAAACCCGTACTTGACCTAGTTTATACCACGGATGTAGAAAAAATAGCCGTAACATTAACGCACCTGGGAAAAGCCGTTTCCCTGGTTGCCTATCAAGTGCACCCTGCTCTCACCTGGGACGAATTTCGCCCAATAGTGATAAAAGCCATTAAGCCTTCGTTGGGCGTTTTCGTGGCCCACACCCGTATCCAAGACACTAAATTCGAAGGCGATCTAGATGCCACAGTGAATAAGATTGCCCAACACATAAAAGTTTCTTTCCCCACATTGACCAGAATCCAACAAGAACAGCAAATTCTGGTCAACCTTGTGTCTATATTGCCTTCAGCAGTAAAAGACCATTTCCGTGTGCACGATTTCGTCGGATAACAAAAAGATCTCATCACGATCCGACGTATTTTGGCCGTGCGCACAGAAACACCCACCCAAATCGCTGCAATCAAGAGGTTTCCCACGCACCCGCAGCAACCCGACCACCAAAACTCCAAGAATGCCTACCCAGCCTCATCCTTCCACAACAGACCCACCTACCCTTCCGGCAAGCCCCAACCCAGTAGACCCCGGTTCCAACCTACCCAGCCACGCAGAATCTTCAACCGGAACAGAAACTACAACACCTACCAAAGTAAAAACCCTACCTTAGTAATTATCAACCCCTATGATTTCCCTGCCTGTAATGCTCAGTGTGCTTTCCATCAAATTCGTGACTCTGCCAAACCTCGCCCCTTTACTCCTCGCATTTCTGTAAATGAAGAGGAGTTGGGACAAGAGGAAGAGATGGAAGAAAGACACACTGGAGAAATAGCCCCTAACATGACCTCAGAGGATACCGAGGAAACCCTGGAGGAGGTAGATACCGATTCCCAGGATTTTTAAAGTACCCCCCGCCCAAGATGGCCTCGGCGGGGGACGCCATAACTGACCGCACTGCCCCCATTTATTACATGGCCAAAATCAAGGACATTCCTGTCCGCTTGTTAATCGACACGGGAGCTGCCAAGTCATGTTTGTTCAAGTCTTACTATGATCAACACCACCGATTATTTGGCCCCTTGTTAACCACCAAAGCAGAACTAATCTCAGCTGCTGATACTTACTTAAATCTCCTAGGAGACACTTTGCCACTATCAGTAACTACTCCTGCCCCCCATGCTCGTTGTTATCACACGTTCACAGTATTTTCCTCCCACTGTAAACATTACGATGGTTTCCTTGGACTTGACCTCCTTCAAAAACTCCAGGCCCAGGTCGACTGCGGCCAAAGGCTGATCTCATTCAAAAATAAATTCCAACCCAAAGCCTCTGACAAACCCATCACACAGAAACCCATTCATAAGAAGAAAAAACACCTTCCCCCTCAACAAACCCCGAGTCAGGGTTACCAAGTTGCAGCTAGCACTAAGGTGACTCCTAAACCCTCCCCTTGCCTTGAGTTCCCTCAAAATCTCACCCCATTCAGTAACAAAATGCCTCAACAAACGAAAGAAGACAAGTCCAAGCAACTCCCTCTCGGTAATCCCCTCCATTCTCGTAATTCTGTCCCGGATAAATCCTCCCATGTTTTCAGGACAGACTCTGATATATGCAACCATAATTCTATCAAATGTTTATGTACACATGTTTCCAGGGAAAATGCCGACCAATGTACCCAACAATGTTTTCCCCATGCCCCCAGAAATGTTCAGCTATCCCACAACCAACAACAATTCCCTTGTGACAATTTTCCGTCAGTAGCTCCCTTCCACCCCCACACAATTCACACCCCTAAAAAACTTCACAACCCCACCCTTGACTCGCCCTCTCATGACAAACAAACTCACCAGTCCCAGATAACCTCTAATCAGACCGTAACTGCCACCAAAAAAATTCCCCACATTCGTCCTGTTAACAACCCCCAATCAATACATCAGTCCTCCACCAACAACCCATGTTCTACACCTAACCCTTCCCCCACCAACCCTCCACAGTCCCTCCAACAAATCCCGTTTTCTAACCCCCTCACACCGCGCCCCACTGATCCTCCCACACGCGCCATTAATCCCCCCCTCACGCGTGACCCCCACCAAAGTGACCTTGCCCCCCTTATAAGTACCAAGCACCTGCTCGCTAGTCAATCCCCCACCATCATTAGCCCAGCTGTAGTTCCGGATAAATGCCAAATTCCCCCCTGCCATCAAAAATGGGTGAACCTGCGACCCATACCCCAAACTCACATGATATTTTCCCCCACTACCACGTCCCCCAACCCCAATCGTTGCCTCTTACAACCCGCCATCATTTCCGCTCGCATCAACCACATTCTCGTGGCAAATATCTCAGAGGAATCCCTGACATTACCAAAAGGTCTCATTATAGGAGACCTCGAAACTTTCGATGACCTCCCCATAGATTTTAATGACACCCCTACCAGCCTCCAATTGCCCCCTCTCCCTGACACATTATCCGACCACCAAAAGAACGGCATGTACGACCTATTGCTAGAATTCAGTGACGTGTTTGCCCAACAACCCACCGAAATCGGACAGACAGATGTAGAACAACACATCATTAACACCACAGGCCCCCCCATACGACAACCATCCCGTAGAAAGAATCCCATACAACGTCAGGAAGAAGAACGCCAAGTCCAGGAACTGTTAGAGGCCGGTATTGCCACCCCGTCCATTAGTCCCTGGTCTTCCCCTGTTGTCCTAGTCAAAAAGAAAGATGGGACAACCCGTTTTTTGTGTCGATTACAGGAGGTTGAATGACGTAACCATTAAAGACGCTACGCCCTTACCCCGAATAGACGATTCCCTTGACTCCCTACACGGATCCAAATGGTTCACTACCCTCGACTTGCAAGCAGGGTATTGGCAAGTGCCTATCAAGGCCGAGGACCAAGAGAAAACAGCATTTTCCACTAGTGGTGGCCACCACTACGAATTTAACTTCCTACCTTTTGGCCTCTGTAACGGACCCGCCACTTTCTCCCGTTTGATGGAAGCAGTACTACATGGCCTCACCTGGGAAACCTGCCTAGCCTATCTGGACGATATTATTGTGTACTCACCAACCTGGGAAGAACACCTCCTCAGGTTGAGACAAGTCGTGACACCCATATACAAAAAAGGAAATAAGTCTTCTCCTGGCAATTATCGACCAATTAGCTTAACATCGGTAACGGGCAAATTAATGGAAACCATTATAAGGGACAAAATAGTAAAACATTTGGAAGAAAATAATTTAATAAAAGATTCTCAGCACGGTTTTAGAAATAAACGTTCATGCTTAACAAACTTACTCGACTTCTTCAATGATGTTTACAAATCATATGATAAGGATAGAGCAGTTGATATAATATATCTCGATTTTCAGAAAGCTTTCGATACCGTACCCCACAAGAGACTAATTGACAAAATAAAAGCTCATGGCATAACAGGAAAAACTCTGAAATGGCTCGAAAATTGGCTCTCAGACCGTAAACGAGTTGTAATAAATGGTGAAGAATCAGATTGGTGCAAAGTAAATAGTGGCGTTCCCCAGGGTTCGGTATTAGGTCCTATTCTTTTTATAATTTACATAAACGACTTAGACGAAGGAATAGAATGCAAAATTTCGAAATTTGCTGACGATACAAAAATTACTAATAAAGTAATCTCAACAGTACATTGGCAAAAACTACAAGGTGACCTAGACACTTTAGAAAACTGGGCAGTAAAATGGCAAATGAAATTCAACATAGAAAAATGCAAAGTATTACACATCGGTAGTAACAACGCTAAAAAAGATTACTCAATGAACAACATTCAACTATCAAATACAAATAATGAAAAGGATCTGGGAGTTATAATATCAAGTGACCTGAAGCCGAGTAAACAGTGTACAGAGGTAATAAAAACTGCTAATAAATTGGTGGGTTTCATCGGCAGAACATTCAAATTCAAATCAGAAAAAATCATACTTACTCTATTCAACTCATTGGTGCGTCCCCATCTCGAATACTGCGTGCAATTCTGGTCACCGTACTACCGAAAGGACATAAATAAACTTGAAAGGGTGCAACGCAGAGTCACTAAAATGATACCCAGATTGCGTAATAAACCGTACGAAGAGCGCTTAAAAGAACTAAATTTGTTTAGCTTAACAAAGCGCAGAATGAGAGGTGACCTAATAGAGGTGTTCAAAATCTTCAAGGGATTCAGCAACCTAAATGTAAGCGAATTATTTACGATGAATCAAGCAAACACGAGAAACAATGGTTATAAGATTATAGGCAAGCGTTTTAATTCTCACGAGGCGAAGCATTTCTTCTTCAACCGCGTTGTGAATAACTGGAACAGACTACCCTCGAACATTGTAAACTGTAATACTGTCGAAACATTTAAGAACCATCTGGATAAACACGACAAATAACCCCCGATTAACACAGTTTCTTTCAGAATAACGCGCAACGAAATGTCAACGCATACCGCAATGTATATTGATTTTCATACATCTGTTCCCTTTCAGAATTGTAGTAAATAGAGTTAGCTTAGATTACAAACCAACTTCTTTTTTCTCCCTGTCCTGTCCGAATTTCCGTGTCAGTTTTTCAATACTACATGGTATTTTTCCTATCTGTTTCCATGCCAGCATTAGCTGGAGGGAGTGGTGGGTGGGGAGGAGCCTTCTTCTTTGCTATCCTTTTCTCTACCTCGTAGTCAGTAGATTAGTAGTTTTAGATATCCAAACTGCCCCGTAAGGACCAATAGGTCTGTTGCAGTTTGTTCTCCTTTGTATTCCTTTGTAAGTCCTACAAAGAATCCGAGCCGCCGGGTTGAAATTAAAACCCTCACAAGTGCGAGATTGCCCGAAATAAGGTAGACTTCCTAGGCCACGTAATATCTGAACATGGTATTGCACCAGACCCAAAGAAACTGCAAGCCATACAAAACCAACCCCCACCCACCACCGTTAAAGGAGTATGTTCGTTTCTCAGTTTAGCCACATACTACAGACGTTTCGTCCCCCACTTCGCCACCATAGCCAGACCCCTCCACCAACTCACCCACAAAGACACCCCGTTCACCTGGACACCTGAAAGAGACCTCCCGTTTAACACTTTGAAACAAAAGCTAATCCAAGCCCCTATTGTCACTTTCCCTGATTACCATAAACCGTTCCGTCTTTATGCCGACGTATCTCTGTACGCCATTGGTGCAGTTTTAGCTCAAGTCAGAGACGGAGAGGAACATGTTATAGCGTATGCCAGCTCCACACTCAACCAAGCACAACAGAATTATGCAGCCACCAAGAGAGTGTGTTTAGGGATCATTTGGGCACTCGGCCACTTCCGGTCATTTGTGTTGGGCGCAAAACTCGATATAATAACCGACCATCAATCTTTACAATGGCTGCGTAAGTGCGAAACCAACTCAGCCATTTTGGTACGTTGGAGGGAGACACTAGAGGACTACGACTTTACAATACAGTATCGTCCAGGCAAACTCCACACCAATGCAGACGCCCTGTCACGTTTGCCAGTACCAAAAGACCCCACCACCAACCTAGCCGCCTTACAAAACACTGAGTTGTTACCTACCCCCATCCCCCAACATAATGCCCCCTCAGCCCCCTCCCTAATTCAATCTTGGGAAGCAAGAATCAGACCCCCCTGGATACCGTTAAATGTCTTCAGGAAACTGACTCGCTGGGGAGATCAACTTGCCACAGACTCTGGTCACATAATCTTAGACCCCACCATTGCCCATGACTACATGATTGCCATCCACGAGGGAAACGGCATACACCTTGGACAAAAGAAGATGTTGAAGATCTTCACAGACCAATACTGGACCCCCAACCCCTCCAAAATTGCACAACGAGTGACAGAATCCTGTAAACCGTGTTTATTGGGGAAGGATAAATCACGCACCCCAGGCCCAGCTAGTACCTTGTCGGCTACCAAACCGTTCCAAGTCCTATCCCTCGACATCATGGGCCCATTTCCTCCTTACGCTGGCAAACGCTATATCGTCACATTTGTTGACGTCTATTCCAAATTTATAATAGCCTGCCCAGCTAAAGACCACACAGCCACCACAGTCGCCACACTGCTTGCCACAGAAGTATTCCCTATATTCGGTCTGCCCCTTGCTCTTCTATCCGACAATGCCCCCGAGTTTAGTGGACACGTTTGGCAACAGTTCACCCAACAATGTGGTATTAAGATTAAACACTCATCCCCATACTGGCCTCAAGGAAATGCTATATGCGAACGCAGCCATCGCACCATCAACAATCAGTTACGGACAAAAATGATTGCTCTTAACACCTCAGACTGGCCATCACAACTAAAGATGATACAATGGGGCATGAACACCTGTCCCCGAGAAGACGGTATTTCCCCTCATGAACGTGTTTACGGCGTACCCCCCCTGTTACTGCCGTTCCACCACCACGCTCACCTCCCCTCCACCACCTCCACAATTGACCCATTGCAACATCTGCAAAACACCCTCCATACCGCCCAAACCTGTCAGGACACCAAAACTGATAACACCAATGACAAAAACCCTTTCGCCATTCATGACACCGTAATGGTAGCCAACCTCCCTATCACCAATAAGTTAGGCCTTCGCTATGTCGGGCCCTACACCATCACACAAGTCCCAAACGCCTATCAAGTCACCATCGATTATCACGGCGTGACTCGCACGTTCCGAACTAGATTCGTCCGAGCGTTTAAACCACTCCAACCACAAGACAATACCCCACCCCACACATCTGAACCAGAATTAAACACCCCTACTAAACCGTCCACTCCAGCTATAAATATCCCCACACAAACCCCTAAGGACCTAAACCCTCCGACACCGAACAGACAGATCATTCCTCAACATAACCCCCAAACTAACCTCCACAAACCCCAAGCCCCCACTATCACACCCTCCTCCACCATGACACCTTCTTACACCATGACACCCTGGCCCCTTCGGGATCTGGATGGCTTCGGTCTACCGGATTCGGGACTGCTCGGCCAGACAGTCTGGGGAACTACAACAACTACAAGAGGTTATATAGCACTTGTGCAGGAAGTATAATGGTTTATGCTAAAGAAACCTGGCCAGTCACACCTGGCCAGGGCGTAGGGATGTGGCGACCCAACCGCCCGCCACTTTGGTGGTGCAATCAGCTTCTGTAGCAGTGGACCACTGGTTCCTATCTTCAGAACATTCCTGTGCTTGGTATGCTTCCAGCCAGGATAAATAAAATAGCAAAACAATGGTGGAAATGCCATCCAGGTGAGAGACTGCTCTGGGTCTGCTCCTTCAATGCTAAGGGTCATAATGGAAATGGCACTGTGGAGTGGGTCAGTGGGGGCATGTCTGGAAACCTAGAGGCAGTTTCTGCCATGGCCATCTCTTTTGGGGCACTTCCTCTGGAAGCGAGGCGTCAGCTTGATGATGATGATGATGATGAAACCTGGCCAGTCAAAATGGAAGATATAAATAGGATGCGTTCAAATGAAATGAGGATGGTGAGATGGATATGTGGGTCTGCTATGAGAGACAGAACCCCCAGTTTGGAACTCAGAGGGCACTTAAGCATTGAGAGTATTAGTGAGGAGATACATAGGAGTTGTTGTTGTTGTTGCTGTTCCCCAAGCTGCCTGGCCGAACAGCCCCAAGGCCATAACCGAGCGCCCCTACAGAACCCTCCCTGCCGACCACAATAAAGCCTGGGTGACCGAAGCCACTCCATGGCGGGGAGCTGAGGAGGGTGCAGAAATTCCCGGGAAACCAAAGCCCCACCCAGAGCCCTGTGCCCCTCAGCAATTATGAAGAGAAAGTTGAGGGGCAAAGGAAAAAATGTGACGCTTTGGCTTCCAATCTTGGTAGATTGGGAGGTCAACCTACGGAAGAGACGCCGTCACTTGAGATCTAGAAGGCATGTGGAAATGATAGATGAGAATAATTGGGTAAAGAAAAGCAAGTCTATGAATGTGGAGGGAGTTACAAGGAGAGGTAGACTAAGAAAACGTGAAATCAGGTGGTACAAATTGATCTTGTAGCCAAATGACTAAGAGGGATGCCAAAGACCGGGCTGACTGGAATGCCGCCATAAGGTGTGTAAAAAGACTGACTTAAGCCGGTATCACACGAGCGCTTTTTCACTCAATATTTATCCTTAACACTGGTCTGGCAGCTAATGAATTCAACATTTAAAATATTTCCTTTGCCTAAATTCATATATCATCAGTCTAGTTTCCGATACCAGTGCAAAATATTCCAGAAATGTTGCCAGAAAAATTTTGATCATAGAATGTTGACTATAAAAGCTCTCGTGTGATACCGGCTTTACCCACGTGTAGATCATAGTCTTTAATGTATGCATGTATGCATGTACTCTCACCACGGAAGCTTACCATTCAACAGCGATTAGGTGTAGAGACGTCTAGTCAACGCCATTCTCTAGACAATGGTAAGCCGAAAATTTGTCCGTTTAGTAGAACATTGTAGGTGGTTTAATTGTTTATAGATTAGTGTGTCAATATTATGTTTTTTCCATAAAACACTCAGATACAGAGAAGCATTGGAAGACCACCTATGGTATGGGAAAAGAAAGTGGAAAAATATATTGAAGAAAAACTTCCACATAGTGGAAGGGGCATTGTGGCACAGGCAAAGGAGGCATGTCTTGACAAAGTAACCTGGAGGCGTTTCTGCCATGGCCATCCTTTAGCCTGGGTTTCCCAGGGGGAAACAAGGCGTCGGAGATGATGATGATAAATAAATAAATAAAACTTATCATAGACAGTACTGAAGTGGAATATAAACACAAATAATCTAGTTGTATTGTTGTTTATCCGACACATAAACAAAACATCACATTAGCCTTCAATAAGGTTACAAAATATTTATATTTAAAATACATGTATTTTTGTATTTTATTTTGAAGTTTAATTTATGAAACTCGACAATATAAGTTAATGTATCAAGGTAAAGTTTTGTGTGTGTATTACTTTCAGATGTTTGTGATTACAACTGGTTTAAGATTTAAGTGTATGTTTATGTATGTATGTATGTACAGTATATACTCAGGCACATACCCCATTGCTGGGGTTGGCCAACTCAAGACAAAGCCCGAAAAGAAACAACATTCAAGGGTTCAATTCTCAGGGTCCAGGACCACTTTCGCATTCCCACAGCCCTCTCCCTGTTTTGATGAGTAGGAGAATTTTACATTCAAGTGGGGGGAAAAAAAAAAAAAAAAAAAAAAAAAAAAAAAAACTCAATCAAGACACATTCAAGTTAAAAAAAAATAAAAAAAAAAAAAATTAATAAAAAAAAAAAAATCATTCAAGACACCATATTTTAATAAAAATATATGAATCTATCACCCAACCATCTGCAATTATTACTGCTTCTGAGAGTAGCCATGTCAACACTTGAATTACAATCATGTACAGTCGTGGATAGGAATACCTATCTATCTATCTATTGCCTCACGCCGTGATCCCCGAAGGGGTGGCCACGAACGAACCGCCCCCATGCACCTCTGTCCCCAGTCAGTCGATGCCCCTCCTCCCAACCAGCACCGCCTTGATCCATATACTTCCTCACTCAATCCTTCCACCTCTCCTTCGGTGCACCTCTCTCTCTCTCTGTCCTTCCACCTCGCTCTCGTACACCCTCTTAGTCATTCTCTCGCTTTCCATACGTTCCATATGGCCGAACCATCTCAAGTTGTTCCTTTTCACACTTTCCAGCACATCTACCTCCACACCACACCTCCTTCTTACTTCCTCATTCGTCTGTCTATCCCTCCATGTAACTCCGCACGCACTACAGGAATACCTACTGTACACTATTATGACTTGGTGTTCAAGTATGCCTGCCCACGGCTGTACAATCATCTATAGTCTGTATTTTTCCAGCAGACTGTAAATTGCCTTGTCCCTATCTTGAGCAGCAGCTATTATGACTACTGTACTGTATTTTTTAACGATGGGCTGGTTTATCAGAGTGAGAGCTGAGCAATCTCTGCCATACCCATAGCTTACTCTGACTTTTCCTTTAACTTATATATTTTCTAGATCTCAAGTGGATCTCAAGTCTCTTCCGTGGATTGACCTCCCAATCTACCAAGATTGGAAGCCAAAGCATCGCATTTTTCCCTTGCCCCTCAACTTTCTCTTCATAATTGCTGAGGGGCACAGGGCCCTGGGTGGGGCTTTGGTTTCCCAGGCGTTTTCGCACCCTCCTCAGCCCCCCGCCATGGAGTGGCTTCGGTCACCCAGGCTTTATTGTGGTCGGCGGGGAGGGTTCTGTGGGGCACTCGGTTATGGCCTTGGAATTGCTCGGGGCCTTGGAATTGCTCGGGGCCTTGGGGCTGTTCGGCCAGGCAGCTTGGGGAACAACAACAACCAAATATGTTGTTAATCACAAAAACTTGGCAGTAAAATGATGCAGAGACAACTTTTCATATCTTTCCAGTACCAAGAAATCAACTACCAAACGATTGAATTTACCGTTAGCTGAAAACAAACTGACTACAGTATACATATGTAGTCATTAAAATGAACTCCAAAAAGTTGACAGAATGAATATAAACCCCATTTAAGGAGGAGTACTTTATTGGGAACATTTGGCAGAAGGCTTCTTCAGGTCACTGAAGAAGAAACCTGTAGAAGCTATCAGCAAAACATTACCACTAAAGTGCTCCTCCTCAAATGGTGTTTTTATTAACACATGTAGGCCTACAGTACTTACTCCAATTTTGCGTGTTCTGATTTTGCGAAACACCAATTTTGCGACCGAGACCCCACTAACCAATTATTTATGAAAACCTAATTTTGCGATGTAACTCTACTTTTGCGGGTGGCGCCATAAGAAAGTGGGGCTCTCCGCACTAGTTTTCGGCCCCCCCCCCCCCCCCCCGGGCCACCCAAGCCTCGGACACCCTCCCTCCATCCCCGCCATCTTTCGAGTCTAGGTAAATGCTCAATTGCTCATTTAATTTGATTTTCTCAAGGATAATGATAATGTCTTATGTTTTTCTTTATTTTTCTTTATTGTGGGATGTATAATTACATGTATATGTGTACAAACAAAGCAAATAAATGACGGAAATCACAAAAACTTGGGCCGTCACTGATGAAATGTCGACCATATTAATTTTTCCCCATAAGGTTAGTTAATCCAATTTTGCGAATTCCACTTTTGCGGCCTGCAATGTCGACCAATTTCTCGCAAAATTGGGGTAAGCACTGTTACACTACTGAATGAGACTGAACTTTGACCGAGGGAAAACACCAGCTTGAGGCATGTGGTTCAAGGAAAAGTTTTATATTACATGAGGTCAGTATCTTTTTGTAGTGTAGATTTGATTTATTATTAAGGGAATTTTTTTCTTATCTCTCCATTTTGGTCAAGATGTCAATTTAAGGTGCATTGGTGCCCGTCTTGTTAGGTACAGTATTGGTTAAAATTGCGCTGTCTTGTGGATTTTTTTTTCTCCATTCCTTCCTTCCCTGGTTCTGTGCTCCTCATTTATTCAAGGGAAAGCTGTATCAGTTGAAAATTGTTCAGTTCATTATAATTCAACTAGGATACTGTATTTGAATTAAATAAATAATAAGTATTATTTTAGTGTTTATGTCCCTGGTATACATTTACAGTATTGTAATTTTTCACAAAAATGTTACTTAAAACTAGCCTATACCTGTACAGTATATGCAAATCTTAGCGTAGCTCATTGTACTGTACATTGTTCAGCATGTTACCTCAGGTGTCCATATCCACTTCCATGTGCTTTTCAATTTCTGCCAAAAGGGTATCACATTTACCAATCATGATGCTAACAGCTTCCTCTAATATTTCACTACTCTTCAGAGCACTGTGAGACTCCACATAAACTGAAAAAAAAAGAAGACAGGATTATAGGTTTGACTCCTGTAAGGAGATAAAGAAAACCTAATATTTAGTAGTGGCCCCGTAATCATTGACGAACATGCCTATTACATAAGGCATCCTCTTCAAACACTAATCCGCCGTAGTTTGAATCTACCGCGCAGAGCATTTAAAATCTGAGGAGCCTTCATCATGAGCGCACGCGACCTCACTCATGGCTTCAGTCATTATGAATTGGGTTCTCACTACAAAAAAAACTTCGTAAAAAATAAAAAACAAAAAGAAAATAAGAATAACTATCCAATAAGCTTTCCATCATATCGTGGATGTACTTGCGTGGATCTTTGACCAGACGCTGATTCAGGCATCATTCTTCCTTCACTGACATATCAAGTAAACCAAAATCCTTAATACATCAACGAATGAGAAGGGGATGGTCGGGAGGGCCCCAGTCGTCAATGATTACGGGGCCACTACTAAATATTAGGTTTTCTTTATCTCCTTAGTCAAACCTATAATTTATTAGTGGCCCCTCCATCATTGACGAACATGCCTGATTTCTAAGACTGGAGGGGGACATTCGTAATCATATCATAACTCTAGAAAAGCAGATAATCAAACAACCACATAGTATTCTTACTTTTGTAAAAAAGAGATATTCGGGTGCATAAACTTTATACAGCCTAAATATTCAAAAAGGGGTACAAGCAGGAGCGTGCTTCAAAGAAGCCAGCTTGAAAAAGGGTTAACTCTGAGACTCTGTGCACAGATCTGCTAGTTAAGAAGGCACCCCACTTAACCCTTCAACCCCGGGTGGTACACGTGTGTACCATTATGTTTTGACCCGAGGAACCCGGGTGGTACAACATTGTACCATTGCTTGCGTATGTGCTTTCGAATGGCGCGCGTAAACATTTCGTTCCGTGGTCGCTAGGCGACGCCACCAGACACCATGTACGCCACCAAAACAGTCTCTACCCTGCCGCCATCATGGATACTAGCCCAAAAAGTGATTCCCCTGTGTCCGATTCCATGCTCCCTTCGACGCCTGCCCATGTTCGTCGCGCCCTAACGCAAAGGCACGTACAAGATGCGTTGACTCCCGGAGGTATTGAAATAGCTTTGAGGAGTTATGAACGTGGTGAAGGACAAAATAGTGTTGATGACTTGGGCAGTGATAGCTCCGAGTCTTATCAGTCTCACTATAGTGAAAATGTAGACGATTTAGACGAAATTCATCAAAGAGACGCGCAATTTGTTGGATTTGAGCATGACGATGAAAGTGATGATAGTACTGAACGTGATATAGTTGTGCAAGGTGATGAGAGTGTAGTGAGAGTGAGCGAATGGGACAGCACTAGGTCGACTGCCAAGTTTAGGTTGAGTGACACGACACCTAGCCCTTCGCCAGCTAAATCCCCATTCAAGATACGCTTTTATAAGAAGCAAGTTCTTGAAAAGGCGGCCGCGGCAGCCAGGAAAGAGGCCCTAAAACTTGGTGAGGGAGCAGTGCGTGAGGGTGCCAGTGAGGCTGAGCGTGAGGGTGAGGTTGACCCGCCATTGTCTTCCTTATCTACCCACGCCACCCAAGTTGCCCCAGGCGCCCGCCATTCTTCCCCACCACCACCAGCACTGCCTAGGGTTGAGGAACCCCCACTTTCGGCCTATTTACCCTCTATTTCCCCCGAGAGGAGACATACTACTACAGAAAAGGGAAAAGGGAGAAAATATGTGAAAAAAGGAGCTACAAGTAGGCGCTCTTTGTTCGAGGCTCCCGCGGCTTCCACCCCTGCCGGTCCCAGCCATACGCCCCCGCAAGTTTCCCCAGGGTCCACCCCATCTCTCCAGCCTACAACAGAGGTTCCTGACGATGTTTTTGACCTCGCATCCATACCTGCACCTACAGACACTGAACCAGTGCTGTCTACGAATCGTCGTAGGCCAAGGAGCCCCGAACCTCTGCATGAAGACGACAGAGCCTCACCTGCCACTCCTTCCCCACCTCGCCGACCTACACGCCGCCCACGCATCATTCGTTCCCCGCGAGATTATGAGGGGGGGTCTGAAGATGAAGGGCACCTCACAGATGACTCTGGCCATGATTACCTGGGTCCACCGTCAGGGCAAGATGACGGCTCTGACGACAACGACGATGACTTTATGGACATCGACGACCCTCAACCCAGACGCTTTGCCCAGGGCCGTCGTGCTCCTGGCCGCCCTGTCCGCCGGGCTGCGCCTGGGCGCTGTCGCGCTCCTGGCCGCCCTAGGGTGCGTGCCGCCAAAGTTCGTGGGCGTGCTGCCCCAGCTGCAGCTCCTCGTCAGCGTCGCCAGCAGGACCCATTTTATATTTTCAACTGGCAGGATGTGGCTGCTGATGAAGTGAATGACCCTGATGTAACCCCTTTTGATGAGGTACAGGAGGGTTCAGGAGTTACCCCAAGTTTTCCCGCAGGCCCCAATGCTCCACCACATGAGCTTTTTGAGGCATTTTTTGATAAGGAGGTTACTGAGTTTGTCATAGAAGAGACAAACAAGCACCACCAAATCCAGGTGAACTTTTTTGGCAAGGTGACCAAGGGCCACATGAAGCGGTGGACCCCAGTGACTCATCCCGAGTTCATGGTGTTCCTGGCAATCACCATGCTAATGCCTCATGTAAAGAAGCACAGGTTGGCTGACTATTGGATCACCAAAGATCTGATATCCACCCCTGCCTTCGGGAAATACATCTCTCGGGACCGGTACCTCGACATCCTCGGAGCGCTCCATCTTGTCACCAACACCGACATGCATCTCTCTGACAAGCTGTGGAAGATTAGGACGTTGTACGAGATGATGCGAGAACGTTTCACGTCATACTTCACGCCCTTCTGCAACGTCTGTATTGACGAGTCTCTTGTGCTGTTCCGGGGAAAGCTGAGCTTCAGGCAGTACATCCCCTCAAAGAGACATCGCTTTGGTATAAAGTTCTTTGTGCTGTGCGATTGCCAAACTGGCTATGTCCTGGACTTCCTGGTCTACAGCGGGAAGGAAGGGGACGTGGAAATAGACCCCCTCATTGGCTTTGGCGGAGCAGTGGTTCAAGCCATGATGAACCGGTACTTCCAGAAGAATCACGTCCTCTACACGGACAACTACTACACGTCCCCCACTCTCTCAAAGTACCTCCATCAGCGCAAGACGGGGACTGTAGGCACAGTTAGAGCGAAAAGGAAGGGCATGCCAACTTTCCCTCCTAAAACCAAGAAAGGCGATGTCTTCAAGAAGAAGTCGGGACCCATTCTGGCTATTCACTGGCACGACCAGCGGAAGGTCAACCTCCTGAGCACCGTCCACAAGGGGGAAATGGTTGAGACTGGCAAGGTGGATCGCCGCACCCAAGTCAGGGTGACCAAGCCCGATGCTGTAATGGACTACAACATAAATATGAGGCTGGTGGACAAGTCCGACATGCAGATAGGCTTCATCGACTGTCTGCGTACCTCGTGCAGATGGTACAAAAAGTTCTTTCTGCACATGGTGGACATGTCAATGCTGAATGCCTACAATATCTACAGGCTTCGGAATCCGCGCACACCCAGGAAGTTCAGTAGCCTGCGGAGGTTCCAAAAACAGGTGTTGGTGGAGCTCCTGGACAGGTATGCTACGCCACAGAGGGCAGTGGCACAACCTGGGCGCCCCGTTCAGGACCGTATGCAGTGTGCACAGTATCTAAATGTGCACAAGCTCGGTTACCTGCCTCTGGAACGAGATGGAGTCACCATTAGCAGAAGGCGGTGCCATGTCTGCTGGAACAGCCAGGTGAGGCCGAGGAAGCAGAAAAAGACCACCATGCAGTGTGTGGAGTGCCAGCTGTCACTATGTGCTATACCGTGCTTTGCTGAATACCACACCAAGCAGGAGTACTAACTAATAATCATAGTGAAAGTACCAAAGACTGACAATATGTATGTATATAGGCAACAAGTGGAAATAAAACAATGTATTGTGATAAAAAAGTCATGTATTATGAAAACATATATAAATAAGTGAAAAAAGACACAATAAATTGTATATAAAACGTTTACAAAGCATATAACTAAGTGAAAGTGACACATGACATAATATTAGATGGCCAAAGTATAATAAACACCTGTGATAACGAATAATCAGTGCCTAATATAACAATAACCTACCTCAATTACTAATAAAATGTACCGTATCAAGTGAAAATGAGCATTATCAGTGACAGTGACACTCTCTCAAGCATATTTACCAAAGTGAAAGTGACACACGAAGTAATATTAGATGGCCAAAGTATAATAAACACCTGTGATAACGAATAATCACTGCCTAATATAACAATAACCTACCTCAATTACTAATAAAATGTACCGTATCAAGTGAAAATGAGCATTATCAGTGACAGTGACACTCTCTCAAGCATATTTACCAAAGTGAAAGTGACACACGAAGTAATATTAGATGGCCAAAGTATAATAAACACGTGATAACGAATAATCACTGCCTAATATAACAATAACCTACCTCAATTACTAATAAAATGTACCGTATCAAGTGAAAATGAGCATTATCAGTGACAGTGACTCTCTCAAGCATATTTACCAAAGTGAAAGTGACACACGAACTAATATTAGATGGCCAAAGTATAATAAACACCTTTGATAACGAATAATCACTGCCTAATATAACAATAACCAGCCTCAATTACTCATAAAAACTACGGTATCGAGTGAAAATGTGAAATATTAGTGACAATGATAGCCTAATACACATATTTTATATAATTGGACTCCAAATAACTATAATAACATCACTATCAATAAATAAAATCGCCTCCGGGAGGTAAAAACTCTGGCGCGACGAGTGGCTAAGTGCGCAGTAGGTTAGCCAAGCCGGGGCCTGGGCCAAGGCGACGCATCCGAACGCGGGAAGATTTTCCCGCATAAAAATCACTCCACTTCCCGCGCTCGCCATTATGCAATCACTTGGGCTAGAGACCTCTACTCAACGGCATTCTACACATGAAGGTTTGTGCAACATTTTTTTTTTTTTTTTATAACTTTGTGTCATGTATTTCAGGAGTAACAGGTGAATCAACATGGACCAAAATTCCTCAAAACCCCCGGACACAGAGTACAGTCACGATCTACCCTAGCCGGGGTTGGAGGGTTAAAGTAAATGGTGAAAACTAAAAACTTATAAGTTTACATGTGCACATATAAACCCCATTAACTAGTGGATATATTCCTAAAAATATAACCAAACATAAATCAATTCTTGTACATTCGTAGAAGTACTGAACTCATGTACTTATGCAGAAGTAATTACTTCAAAAGTAAAAGTCGTAGTTGCAACTACCGAGATTTCTCAAAAATCTATTGCTTCACAGCCAAAGCTACTTACAACAAGAATTGTTGTAACACTACTATTGGCCTTTAGCACAATTTCCTGCAATGAATACTACAGAGAAATTTTATAATACAATGCCTACAACCAGTATCACAGCTCGTATGTTCCGAACACATACTCAGGAGGGGTCTAGGGTGTCCTATGTCACACTGACTGCACCCTCCCCCCCCCCCCCTTTTTCTTGAAATTAAACAAAACGTGACTAAAAGGGCCACCTAGACCCTCTGCCGTAAAGCTATACATGGCAAGGAAGGTTTGTCCAGAGCTACTGAAAGGTA
Source organism: Paralithodes platypus (assembly GCA_032716605.1). Lineage (NCBI taxonomy): Eukaryota > Metazoa > Arthropoda > Malacostraca > Decapoda > Lithodidae > Paralithodes > Paralithodes platypus. The sequence continues at coordinate 77,759,777 of CM064482.1, read as the reverse complement.
TCGAGGCAAAAACTCCTGATTAGAGGCCCACAACCGTGTGGACGTAATAACTTCCACCGAAAGATTATTAACCCTTAACTAGCGGCGCGCAACATAAGTCGAGTATAATAAATTTGGACTATCTGGCGGCGCGCGACATAGGTCGTGTGGCAATTTCAGCACGTAATGTTGCTGAGAGAGAGAGACAAGTGGTGGCAGGAGAGTAGCGAGCGTATGACTGCTCCAGACCACCCTACTGACACAATCCACCTCCTCCCCCCCTCTCTCTCACTCGCTACATACAGTATGAAAGTACCACTCGAATTACATGTTTGCGCGTGTTGGGGTGTTGCAAGAAAACTAGCCGTCATAAAAGGATCGTTGTGGTGTCAGGAAAGCTGCTGTTTATGCCCTTTCAGGGTATACTTGTTTTTTTTTTATTTAGGCATGAAAATGCACTATTTTGGCTAAAAACACCCCGCTGGGCGGTACATATAAATAGACCGCCTAGCCCGCTAATAAGGTGTTAAGGAAACGTAAAGAGGCTGTCCCCTTGCGTAAATCGTGGGTCTTACCCACAACGCCGGGATTCTTCTCTTTAAAGTCCTCGACCAAGAGAGAAGCCAGTGTACGCTCCATCAAGCGTTCACCCGGACTTGCGACCCATAAAGCACCCTGGTGATTTAGAGGTGCCACTCTTAAATATTTGGTTAGAGCTTGCACTGGGCAAAAAAGATGGTGCACCTTTCCCCTGTTTAACGCCGGCACCGTGAACTCAGAAAACACGTGTTCACTGTGCTCAATCTCGGCTATGAATCCTGGGGAAGGTGCAATGTGAATACACTCATGAAGCCTATCAAACCTGAGGCAATTAGGTGCGTTGCTCATCGCCGCCAGCTCAGATACCCTGTTCCCGGTAGCCAAAGCCATAAGGAATACTGCCCTTTTGTAAAATCTGCAGTCTTTGGTACATACGGGAACGAGAATAACGACGATGCTTTGTCCAGAGACCATGTAGGCCTGAGCTGACGGGGAGGTGGGCGGAGTTTAAAACCTGCCCACATAAATCACTTTCAGATAAATGTTTCTGCATGAACAGATAAATTAAACAATAAACAACCAACGCCACCGAGGGCACAGTTTGTTTTGTTCTAAGAATCCGAGACGGAAAAGCTTGCCAATGCGATTGAAACTGTCGCTTTGTAGACTGGGAATATTGATTCGTGAATATCTTGGTCACGTCGCTACCATATGGTGCTAGCCACTTGGCCTTCTGAATGTCCAAAATGAACAAGTCCGCGAGGTTTCTAGGTTGCCAATTGTGTTCTAAGTGGAACAACCCGACCAGGAGTGACACTGGGTGCGGGCACCACGTGTTCAAATGCTGGTACCACACTGTGCCGGCCACAGGGGCGCGATTAGCGAGACTACGCCTTGCTAATCCTGTAGTTTGTTGACTACGTGGCACATTAGAGACGCGTCTGGCGGCGGAAAAGAGATAAATGGAACTCAACCTGTTCCCGTCCGTCATCAGAGCGTCAGGTCCGCCCGCCGGCGTTATCGTTCGGCGGGTGAGGTACGACTGTGAGTATCGCCATACACCTTGGCTGTGGCTGTCCCTCGCTTGCGAGCTCGGTATACCCCCTGAATGGGAGCCCTCGTCCGAGTCCCGTAAAGGTTTATGATAATTAAAAAGCTCCCATAGCTCATTAACACATTGAAAGCAGAGCTGGTGAGCAAAATCATAAAGTATACTAATTAATTTAATTTATATTTAATTGTATTAAAATAAATTACTATAAATAAACACAATATTATCATAATATAATCATAGAAAATATATATGTTTATTATGATTCAGCTATTAAATTATTTCATTAACAAATAAAAATAAGATAGGGCTACCTGAGCTTAACGGCGTTGAACATACAGCAATGAGAGGTTCAAGTGCCGACACGACAGAGACTGGGGGAAAACTACCCCGCCCCCGGGAACTACCTGGTCACCTGGTGCAACACCGGTACTCCGCCCTGGAAAGAGAAAGTTCCGGGGATTAATGCTCATAGGGTTACACCCAAAAAATGGTACAAAATATGTGCCTCAAAACCGCCGGTCAACGAACCGTAGCACTCCACCACTATTTTTCGTTGTCCTTTAGTTTCATATTAAAGATTTCAGCATATCTTTACCTGTCCAGAAGATTTAAGCATATCTTCTGAATCCTCATAAAGATGAAGCATATCTTTATTAAAGATGAAGTCTTTCAAGTATCCCTTTACACTCTCTCGCCGATCCATCCACTCACTCACAGACAACACGCAGCTGCATGCACGACCTCCCGAAATCCATCCTTCCGAATCCTCCCTTCCTCGCGAGGACAGAGTCCACCTGGCCAGGCTGAGATGCGGACACCATCCAGCTCTCCTGAGCTATCAGAAGAGACTGGATGACTCCGTTGTCGACGCCTGCCCGGGATGTAACACAGCACCCCATACCATTAAACACATCATAGAAGACTGCATTTCACACAACCACTTACGCCAACAACACAATCTACACTCAATGAGAGCTCTGTGGGAAAGCCCGATCGTGGCCATGGCCTTTCTCAGGGACTCGGGGCTGTTCGGCCAGGCAGCTTAGGGAACAACAACAACAACAACAACTTGAAACACTAGTAAGATTCCGGCATCTTTTTATCCCATAAAAAGTCTAAGCCTATCTTAATCTCTAATCTGGCTTCTCCCAGAAGCCCTCATAGATCGCCGTCTTGAAGGCCGTGATACCCTGTACCCAGGAAACACTCTGGAAGAGGCATGGGGTACAGTGGATTGTCGGAAGGAGGAAAAGATATAGGATATACTGGATGGGTGTGGAGACTGATAAAGCGAAAGGAGGAGTGGGTGTTCTGGTGGCTGAAGAGCTGGCGGAAAGTGTGCTTCAGATTACGAGAGTTAGTGAAAGGCTGATTGTTTTGAAGTTGAAAGTTGGTGAAAGAATTCTGAATGTGATATCTGCATATGCCCCACAGGCTGGTTTACAGAAAGAGATAAAAGAGGACTTCTGGAATGACCGTCAGTGTCATTTCAGGCCTCTCGGAGAACGAAATAACTATCGTGGGGGGGGGGACCTCAATGGTCACGTGGGAGCATCTGCAGATGGATACGAGGGGGTACATGGAGGAATTGGTTACGGAAGGAGAAATCTAGAAGGCGAATATATATTGGAGTCCTGCGTTGCACTCAACATGGTTGTGTGTAACACAAAGTTCAAGAAAAGACAGAGCCACCTGATCACATATAACTCTGGGGTCTCCAGTAGCCAGATAGATTACTTCTTGGTTAACAGGAAAGACTGGAAACTAGTTCGAGATGTAAAGGTCATCCCGAGCGAAGAATGTATCCCCCAGCATAAGCTACTTGTGTGCGACATGAGCTTATACAGAGATCCTAAGCGCAAGAAGGTTTACATACCCAAAAGGAAAGTGTGGCTGCTGAAGGACAAGGAAGTTAGGGATAGGTTTCATAATGAACTGGAGGAAATGAATAGAAATAAGGAAGCTAGGCCTAACGATGTAAATAGCCAATGGAACTTTCTTAAGCATAGCCTTATCGCTGCCACTGACAAAGTCTGTGGGAAAACAAAGGGTCACCCCAGGAATAAGACCTCTTGGTGGTGGAACGATGAGGTAGAACATGCTGTGAAAGAGAAAAGGAGATGCTTCAAAGCATGGAAGAAAGGAGGCAGCAGGGAGGAATACCAGGCAGCTAAACGAACTGCCAAAAGAGTTATTTACAATGCTAAAAATCGCATTAAGGACCTGGTCCTCGAACAAGTGTGTAACACTGACAATCCCAATGGGATCTTGCTAGGCGAGTTAAAAATGACAGTAGGGATATTATAGGTGAACAGTGTGTTAGAGATGATAATGGGAAGATTGTGTATGCAGAAAATGAAATCAGAGAAGCATGGAAGGTACACTATGAACGATTGCTAAATGTAGAGTTTGAATGGGATAAGGAACAGCTTAGTATCGAAAAACCAATATCTGGGCCCCCTCCTTTGATAGCACCAGCTGTAGTGAGCGACGCAATCAATAAAATGAAGGACGGTAAAGCTCCAGGTTGCTCCGACATTGTCGCTGAGATGATAAAAGCCTCAGGGGAGATTGGTGTAAACTTAGTCACTGAGTTGATAAACACCATTATTAAAGATGAGAAAATCCCAGAGGATTGGCTCAAAAGTGTAATAGTAAATATATACAAAGGAAAAGGGGATGCGCTAGATAGAGGAAATTATAGGGGCCTGGAAATGCTTGACCAAATCATGAAGGTCTGTGAGAGAGTCCTTGAGGGTTTGATCAGGCAAAGCATCTCTATTGATGATATGCCAGGACGTGGTACAACCGATGCTATCTTCATAGTCAGGCAGATACAGGAAAGATACCTACTAAAAGGCAGGGATCTTTACTTTGTGTTTGTGGACCTGGAGAAGGCCTTTGATAGGGTACCTAGAGATGTTGTACAGTGGGCTATGAGGAAACTTGGTGTGGAAGAGTGGCTGGTGCGTGTGATAATGAAGATGTATGAGGATTCGCGAAGTTCGGTGAGGGTGAAAGGTGTACTGAGTGATGAATTCGCAGTCCGTGTTGGAGTCCATCAGGGTTCAGTGTTAAGCCCCCTCCTCTTTATTATGGTCTTGGAGGCGCTGTCTAGAGTTTTTAGAGGCGGACTCCCGTTGGAACTGTTTTATGCAGACGATTTAGTCCTAATAGCTGACAGTATGCAGGATGCTGAGGCCAAATTCAGAAAGTGGAGAGAGGGCATGGCGAGCAAGGGTTTAAGAGTCAATATTAACAAAACCAAGGTTATGCATTGTAGTTTGAGACGAGGCAATGTGGAAAAGAGCGGTGCATACCCATGTGCAGTGTGTGGAAAGGGAGTGGGCGTTAACTCAATTCAATGTAGCATCTGTCGATGTTGGGTACACCATGGGAGTAAGCGCTGTAGTAGAATAAAGGGCCCCTGCCGAAGGATAAGTCAGAAATAGAGAAATTTGAGTGCGTAGTGTGCAAAGGCGAGCTTGTGTTAAGTGATGATCCTGTGGCTGTGAATTTTGGAAATGAGTCTTTGGAGCTGGTGAACAAGTTTTGTTACCTAGGAGATACCATCTCTGCCGGTGGTGGGGCCGAGGCTGCCACTGTTGCTAGAATTAGGTGTGGCTGGGGAAGTTCAGAGAATTGATGCCAATCCTGACCATGAAAAGAATGCCTCTCCCCCTGAAGGGAAAGGTGTATGCCTCATGTGTTAGAAGTGCAATGACGTATGCCTCAGAAACATGGGCCGTTAAAGTAGAGGATGTCAACAGAATGGAGCGTAATGAGATGAGAATGGATCGATGGATGTGTGGGGCCAGGCTACAGGATAGAATAACAAATGTTGAGCTGAGGAGACGTTTAGGTATAAAGAGTATTAGCGAGGTGATGCGTACAAGTAGATTGGGATGGTATGGACATGTGGAGAGAATGGATGAACAAAATTGGGTGACAAAATGCAGGTCTGTGATTGTGGAGGGAGCTGCACCAAGGGGTGGACCGAGGAAGACCTGGGATCGGACTATACGCGCCGATCTCAAATCCAAGAACTTGACAAGTGAAGCAGCCCTTAACAGGGTTGCCTGGAACGCCGCCATTAGGACAAGAGACTGAAACTGCACTTATGTGTGGAACACTCAGTCTTAAAATGTTATGTATGTATGTATGTACCCTATTGTATCAATCAATTGTTTGGCAAATTATCGCGAATTGCAAATCAGTTAATATAACCACCCAAAGGTACAACCGCCGGGTTTTATATACAATGTCACACCAATTGTACCTGCCCCAGACTTCTTTGTAAAAAGGTCGCCGGGAGGGAAAGACTAAACAAACAAACGGCATTGTTTCAATGGCTTATTAAAGATTTCAGCATATCTTTTACCTGTCCAAAAGAATTAAGCATAACTTCTTAATCCTCATAAAGATGAAGCATATCTTTATTAAAGATGAAGTCTTTCAAGTATCCCTTTACACTTGAAACACTAGTAAGATTCAGGCATCTTTTTATCCCATAAAAAGTCTAAGCCTATCTTAACCCTCTCCGACATATGACGCGATTTTGAGCCGATTAGGGATACTTTAAAGCCTTTGTTACCATCAGGGGTATTTAGAAACCTTTAGTTTAGTTACTTCAACCTCTGCAGTTGTCTTTGAGTTAGCTGTGGGCAGAAAACTAATTTTGGAGAGGTAATTATAAGAGTGAGAGAACTCCATTTCTTATTGCTAATCTGGCAACCTCTGCGTCATATGAGTCTGAAGGGGTTAATCTCTAATCCGGCTTCTCCCAGAAGCCCTAATAGATCGCCGTCTTGAAGGCCGTGATACCCTATTGTATCAATCAATTGTTTGGCAAATTATCTCGAATCGCAAATCCGTTAATATAACCACCGGAAGGTACAACCGCCGGGTTTTATATGCAATGTCAAACCAATTATACCTGCCCCAGACCTCTTTGTAAAAAGGTCGCCGGGAGGTAAAGACCAAACAAACAGACAGCATTGTTTCAATGGCTTTGAAAAGCAGAGAAAACCAAGTCCAACAGGTGTCAGCCGGATCACCTAGAAAACTGTGTGGAGCCCTCCTCGACGGGAATAACCCAGGAAGCCTGATCCCAGGCTCGACCATAGAAAACGCAGTTTCTGATGAGCCCTCAAGCGACCAAACTCGTCGGGGTAACTTACCTATTTTAGCTATCCTGACTAAAACTCGGTAAACAAAAACGGTGTTCTCGGAGCAACGAGAAAAACGCCGGAAAGGTAACCCACACTAAACTATACATTACAGGAGGGCATAATGCATAAAGCAATGAATAACACAGGAAGCCTGATCCCAGGCTCGACCACAGAAAACGCAGTTTCTTATGAGCCCTCAAGCGACCAAACTCGTCGGGGTAACTTACCTATTTTGAGCCATCCTGACTAAAACTCGGTAAACAAAAACGGTGTTCTCGGAGCAACGAGAAAAAAACGCCGGAAAGGTAACCCACACCAAACGAGACATTTTAACACATTTTATACAAAGGGTGTGCGCCAAAATAGGGATACCTGAACAGGAGGGCGTAATGCATAAAGCAAAAACCGGGGCAAAGGTAGCCATGACAGAGACTGGTGGGATACTTACTCCAGGTTCTGCATAGACCCGCCGGGACCCAGCTCTGGAAAAAAAGAAAATTTCCAGGAATTAATGCTCAGAAGGTTAACCCAAACATGTTCGCACACAAGTGTTAAATAACCCGCCGGGTAACGAGACGTAATACTCAACGACTACAGCTCGCTACGCGGTGGGGTTTCCTAAGTAAAAGATTTCAGAATATCTTAATTTGTCCAAAAGATTTATGAATACCCTCTGACATAATATATAAAGACCAGCATGGCGTTTATAACTGATTAAGTCTTTCCAGTGGTGTTTGTTTCAAGATTCAATTTTGGAGAAAAAAAATAAATAAAAAAGACGCCGGCCCCCGAATTATCTCTTAGATCAAAAACTGGGAAGCCTGACAAATATACGAGATCTAACTTCTCCCGAAGTATCTTTTTAGATCGCCGTATGTTGAAGGCGGCGATACAAAACGTATCCCTCAATTGTCTGGTTAACTAACTGAATTGTAAATTCGTTATTCCCATCCCTCCAAGGAGCACCCGCTGGTTGTGAATATTAGTTTAAAAAACGTTAACCCCAATTGTGCCCTAAAGCGCCGTATGTTGAAGGAGGCGATACACAATGCATCCCTCAATTGTCTGGTCAACCACACTGAATTTTGCAAATTCGGGCATCCCACCCTTCCAGGTTGCACCCGCCGGGTGATGTAGTTTAAAAGTTAACCCCAATTGTTCCTAACCCCACTTCTTTGTAAAAGATCGCCGGGGAGGAAATACAAATATCTCGAATTGCAAGTCAGTTAATATAACCACCCAAAGGTACAACCGCCGGGTTTTATATGCAATGTCAAACCAATTGTACCTGCCCCAGACCTCTTTGTAAAAAGGTCGCCAGGAGGGAAAGACTAAACAAACAAACGGCATTGTTTCAATGGCTTATTAAAGATTTCAGCATATCTTTTACCTGTCCAAAAGAATTAAGCATAATTTCTTAATCCTCATAAAGATGAAGCATATCTTTATTAAAGATGAAGTCTTTCAAGTATCCCTTGACACTTGAAACACTAGTAAGATTCAGGCATCTTTTTATCCCATAAAAAGTCTAAGCCTATCTTAATCTCTAATCCGGCTTCTCCCAGAAGCCCTCATAGATCGCCGTCTTGAAGGCCGTGATACCCTATTGTATCAATCAATTGTTTGGTAAATTATCTCGAATCGCAAATCCGTTAATATAACCACCCGAAGGTACAACCGCCGGGTTTTATATGCAATGTCAAACCAGTTATACCTGCCCCAGACCTCTTTGTAAAAAGGTCGCCGGGAGGTAAAGACCAAACAAACAGACAGCATTGTTTCAATGGCTTTGAAAAGCAGAGAAAACCAAGTCCAACAGGTGTCAGCCTGATCACCTAGAAAACTGTGTGGAGCCCCCCTCGACGGGAATAACCCAGGAAGCCTGATCCCAGGCTCGACCATAGAAAACGCAGTTTCTGATGAGCCCTCAAGCGACCAAACTCGTCGGGGTAACTTACCTATTTTAGCCATCCTGACTAAAACTCGGTAAACAAAAACGGTGTTCTCGGAGCAACGAGAAAAACGCCGGAAAGGTAACCCACACTAAACTATACATTACAGGAGGGCGTAATGCATAAAGCAATGAATAACACAGGAAGCCTGATCCCAGGCTCGACCACAGAAAACGCAGTTTCTTATGAGCCCTCAAGCGACCAAACTCGTCGGGGTAACTTACCTATTTTGAGCCATCCTGACTAAAACTCGGTAAACAAAAACGGTGTTCTCGGAGCAACGAGAAAAAAACGCCGGAAAGGTAACCCACACCAAACGAGACATTTTAACACATTTTATACAAAGGGTGTGCGCCAAAATAGGGATACCTGAACAGGAGGGCGTAATGCATAAAGCAAAAAACGGGGCAAAGGTAGCCATGACAGAGACTGGTGGGATACTTACTCCAGGTTCTGCATAGACCCGCCGGGACCCAGCTCTGGAAAAAAAGAAAATTTCCAGGAATTAATGCTCAGAAGGTTAACCCAAACATGTTCGCACACAAGTGTTAAATAACCCGCCGGGTAACGAGACGTAATACTCAACGACTACAGCTCGCTACGCGGTGGGGTTTCCTAAGTAAAAGATTTCAGAATATCTTAATTTGTCCAAAAGATTTATGAATACCCTCTGACATAATATATAAAGACCAGCATGGCGTTTATAACTGATTAAGTCTTTCCGGTGGTGTTTGTTTCAAGATTCAATTTTGGAAAAAATAAAATAAAAAAGACGCCGGCCCCCGAATTATCTCGTAGATAAAAAACTGGGAAGCCTGACAAATATACGAGATCTAACTTCTCCCGAAGTATCTTTTTAGATCGCCGTATGTTGAAGGCGGCGATACAAAACGTATTCCTCAATTGTCTGGTTAACTAACTGAATTGTAAATTCGTTATTCCCATCCCTCCAAGGAGCACCCGCCGGTTGTGAATATTAGTTTAAAAAACGTTAACCCCAATTGTGCCCTAAAGCGCCGTATGTTGAAGGAGGCGATACACAATGCATCCCTCAATCGTCTGGTCAACCACACTGAATTTTGCAAATTCGGGCATCCCACCCTTCCAGGTTGCACCCGCCGGGTGATGTAAAGTTTAAAAGTTAACCCCAATTGTTCCTAACCGCACTTCTTTGTAAAAGATCGCCGGGGAGGAAATACAAATATCTCGAATTGCAAATCAGTTAATATAACCACCCAAAGGTACAACCGCCGGGTTTTATATGCAATGTCAAACCAATTGTACCTGCCCCAGACCTCTTTGTAAAAAGGTCGCCGGGAGGGAAAGACTAAACAAACAAACGGCATTGTTTCAATGGCTTATTAAAGATTTCAGCATATCTTTTACCTGTCCAAAAGAATTAAGCATAATTTCTTAATCCCCATAAAGATGAAGCATATCTTTATTAAAGATGAAGTCTTTCAAGTATCCCTTGACACTTGAAACACTAGTAAGATTCAGGCATCTTTTTATCCCATAAAAAGTCTAAGCCTATCTTAATCTCTAATCCGGCTTCTCCCAGAAGCCCTCATAGATCGCCGTCTTGAAGGCCGTGATACCCTATTGTATCAATCAATTGTTTGGCAAATTATCTCGAATCGCAAATCCGTTAATATAACCACCCGAAGGTACAACCGCCGGGTTTTATATGCAATGTCAAACCAGTTATACCTGCCCCAGACCTCTTTGTAAAAAGGTCGCCGGGAGGTAAAAACCAAACAAACAGACAGCATTGTTTCAATGGCTTTGAAAAGCAGAGAAAACCAAGTCCAACAGGTGTCAGCCTGATCACCTAGAAAACTGTGTGGAGCCCCCCTCGACGGGAATAACCCAGGAAGCCTGATCCCAGGCTCGACCATAGAAAACGCAGTTTCTGATGAGCCCTCAAGCGACCAAACTCGTCGGGGTAACTTACCTATTTTAGCCATCCTGACTAAAACTCGGTAAACAAAAACGGTGTTCTCGGAGCAACGAGAAAAACGCCGGAAAGGTAACCCACACTAAACTATACATTACAGGAGGGCGTAATGCATAAAGCAATGAATAACACAGGAAGCCTAATCCCAGGCTCGACCACAGAAAACGCAGTTTCTTATGAGCCCTCAAGCGACCAAACTCGTCGGGGTAACTTACCTATTTTGAGCCATCCTGACTAAAACTCGGTAAACAAAAACGGTGTTCTCGGAGCAACGAGAAAAAATGCCGGAAAGGTAACCCACACCAAACGAGACATTTTAACACATTTTATACAAAGGGTGTGCGCCAAAATAGGGATACCTGAACAGGAGGGCGTAATGCATAAAGCAAAAACGGGGCAAAGGTAGCCATGACAGAGACTGGTGGGATACTTACTCCAGGTTCTGCATAGACCCGCCGGGACCCAGCTCTGGAAAAAATGAACATTTCCAGGAATTAATGCTCATAAGGTTAACCCAAACATGTTCGCACACAAGTGTTAAATAACCCGCCGGGTAACGAGACGTAATACTCAACGACTACAGCTCGCTACGCGGTGGGGTTTCCTAAGTAAAAGATTTCAGAATATCTTAATATGTCCAAAAGATTTATGAATACCCTCCGACATAATATATAAAGACCAGCATGGCATTTATAACTGATTAAGTCTTTCCGGTGGTGTTTGTTTCAAGATTCAATTTTGGAAAAAAAAAAAAAAAAAAAAAAGACGCCGGCCCCCGAATTATCTCGTAGATCAAAAACTGGGAAGCCTGACAAATATACGAGATCTAACTTCTCCCGAAGTATCTATTTGTTAGTAGTCTTGGCAAATCCAACGTCAAGGCTATTAACCTAATTGCAATGACGACTTGTCTATTTTGACTGCTATGTCGTCATTCCAACCGCGGTTAAAAAGAAAACGTCTAGAGTCTACTCCTTATCTTGCTCTAGGAGACGTTGTACATTAACCAAAACTACCACCGAAGGTGAAAAAAGCATAGAAGAGAAGAAAAAGGGGTTTACCTTAATTACCGCTTAAGGCCCATCCCGTGTTCCGTCATGTGCAGATCCCTGTCGAACGTGCGCATGAGCGACCCTCTCTTGTCATCATTTTTTCACGCGCTCCATTGAATGAAGTCGCTTTTGTTGTGCTCCTTTAATTCACCCTGTTTAGGTTCGTTTCGGCTTATCTGGCCTTCTTTTTTGTTAGACAGATGTTACGTGATCTAGGGCACACGTAAATGGGCTCCTAAGTGTGTATAATGGAGACGCGTGTGGAAATAGCCTACCGAAGGTACGGGGGCGCCTGGCGTTCCTCGTATATGTTTTTCATTCTTTCTCTTTTCATATTCTTTTTTCCTGTTAGTCTGGGCATAGTTTTTTTTTTTTTTTTTTTTTTTTTAAGAGACAATGAACGGAGGAAGGAAAAACACAGATAAAACAAAAAGGTCCATGTGCCTAAAGGCATCCTCCATTCATAAAATGTTTGTAACAACTGGATTTAAACATTTTATAGATTGTAAGTTTGTGGAAAGCAATTCGAGGGAAGTGAATTCCAAAGAGTAGTAGCTCTGGGGATAAATGAATTCTGATAAGCAGAAGTTCTGCATTGTGGAGGAGAAAGTGTAAATTCATGGGCGCTCTCAGCTGCCCTAGTTCTACGGGGTTTAGCTTTTAGCTTAATTTAGCCTAGCTCGTTTTCTCATTCAGGAATTGCTATGCCCCTATGAGTTTTCATATTTTCATAGCCTAGGTGTACCGTTGGTAAACAATCTGAGATTTCGTTGGTGGCGGTGCTGTTTGTAGAGTTTGTGTCGGCCGCATTATTAGCGTTATTCCCGAGTCCCCCCTTTCGAGTCCTTCACTGTGTCTCAAGGGCCTGGGCGACAGGTGGTTCGTGATACTCCAGGGGTACCCCACGGGGGCCCGTCTTTCACACCACAGGATTTTTCGCCCCTGACACATTCTCTGCTCACGGCTAGGCCACCCTTTTTCTCACCAGTTTCATATACTGTTTTTTTTTTTATCTTCCTGTTTCACCTCCATCCTTTCATAGTCTTTTGCCCAATCCAGGGGTACCTCACGGGGGCCCCTGTTTGTGCGAAACCACCCTCCCTGCCACTTCTCCTCATGGGCTTTGCTCTATCTCTGTGGGTTGGGTGGTTCCTGGGGGATGTGCCTCCTCTCCCCTGGTGTGTCTTCCTTGCCTCTCCCTTTACTGGTTGAGTCAGGATAAATTCAAGGAAGACACTGCTCAGCTTGATGGCCATCATTGCTTGGAGTTCATAAGGAGATGACGCTTTTTTTGTGGCCTTTTTTGGTATTCCCTAGACGCTCCTCTCGCTTTTTTCGGCGCCGGACCATCTCGGCCGGTCCCGCAAATTTGCGGGTGCTCGATTCGGTCCTCTGTGACGTTTCGGCTCCCCGCAAATTTGCGGAGATCGTTGGGGGGTCCCGCAAAATTGCGGGAGGGTGGTGTCGGTACGGTTATGCCTCCATTGGCCCGCAAATTTGCGGTAATAGTTGGCTTTCACTATTGACTTTTTTTATGTCATCTTGTTGCCTGATACTATATTGGTGTATGCACTTTACTGGTGTTATAGGCCCTGCATGTAAGATGTTGAGTGGTGGTTAACACTTTCTCCATCTTTGCAGGTTCTGCTAGTGCTCTTCCACCTCGGCCGCCCTCCTCACCTACCTCTGTGCTCCCAGTTTAGGGTGTGTACGGATACCTGTTTGCATGTGTGTTCCTGTTTCCCCATGCTCCTTCCCTGGTTCTTCTTGGACATTCTCTCCACTTACTCCTTCGACGTGCTGATTATGGTGTGTGTTCTTCTAGTGCAGGTAGGCTGCCTTGCTTTCGCCTTGGTTGTCGCTCCCCGTGCTTGGAGAGCCACAAGTCCTGCTTGCGCCACTCGCTCTGTGTGTCCTCTACGGCCTACCTCCCTGCTCTGTGTGGCACGTGTCTGGCCCTGGTGGATGTGCTGCACCATGGCCCTGGTTCCTCGGCGGCGGCTGTGGCCTCTGCTTCCCTTCCGTCGGTGTGGACGATGGTCTCCCGCCACATTAGGACTGTGGACCACCGTTCCCCGGCCTTTGTTGCCGACCGGATCCGCGTCGCCCTGGGTATCCCTGACCCGACTGAAGGCCGTTCACCTGGCCCTCTCCCTGCTCGGGCCCTCTCCCCTGGGTCCCGCAGCCGGTCGTCCCATCGTCGGGGGGTTCCCCAGCTCCGTCCACGCTCTCGCTCGCCTCGTCGTCCGTCCTCTACTGCCACTCGTCGTCCTTCTGATCGACTTGACGACACCCATCGCCCTCGTCATGGTTCTCGCCCTGAGGCCGGGGTTAGCGGCTCTGCCCCTGTGCGCCCTCCCCTGGCCTCTACGGATAGGGGCTCTACTCCCTTCCGCCCGCTTCCCCAGCCCAGACGACTTCCTCTTACGTTGTCCTCTCCGCGCGCTGTTGTTCATGCTGTAGCTGGCCCTCTGCTCCCTCCTCCTACACTGTCCAGGAGGGTCCGCCTGGATGTCGTTGCTTCTCCTACTTCACCTGCTTCAGTGCCTATTCTTCCTTCACGGTCTCGTCCCACGGTGGAGGTCCCTCCCTCCTCCGCCTCGGTGTCGGGCCGCCCTGTTATCTCAGCCCCGGGGATCCTTGCTCTGTTTCCCCCCGCGGCTCCTTCTGGCCTCCTTTCACCCGGCCAGCCTTCCCACTCCCGTCGTCCTGCTCCTCCTCATTCTTCTCTTCCTGACCTTCACTTACCGTCTCGCCAGGGGGGTACCCCTCCTCTTGCCTCGGTGGGGTTTCGCGAGGTTTCGGGGTCCCCTTTCTAAGGAGCTGACGTGTCGCTGGAAGAGGGGGATGGTGCTGTTTCCCCCTCTGCCGTTCGTGATCGGGGACGAGTCCCTCAACGGCGACACAACCGTCGTCGCTCGCCTTCCTTGGGCCGCGACGCTGCTGGTTCGTGTCGTGGGTCTCGCTCCCGCTCACGCTCGCCCCTGCGGGCCGACCGATCTGGGGGAGGGGTCGCCTCTCTCGGATCGATTGTCGGCTATGCAGGGCTGGGTTATGTCACGCTTCGACGGGCGCTTGGAGTCGATGGAAGACTCCCTCTTCTCGCGCTTCTTGGCGGTGACTCACCCTCAGCGCCTCACCCTACCTACCCCTGCTACGGTCCCCCTCCCTTCTGCAGGCCTACGCTCTGGTCAGACTTCAGCCGCCCTGACATCCTTCCGGCTGTTCAGTCCCTGGCTGTGTTGACGGGTCTGTCCTCCTATGGGACAGGTTTGTGCGACGCCGGTACGCCTGGCTTAGCCATCATGCTCGGTCACCCTCTCCCATTGGAGGCCTGGTTTGCTGAGGCCTTCGAATTCACACATCGATCCGTCGACGGCTCTCCTTCAGTCCCTCCCCCGGAGTCATCACTGATTTTGCCTCTTGTGTCTGTCGGCGGGTTGGACGGCGCGTTCTGGTCCTGGATGAGCGCGCCCGTTCTTGAACTTTGTTCTATTGCTACCCCGTTCTTCTCTCACCCGGTTCAGCCCTCTGTCGCCAAGGTTTTTCCCTTGCGACAGAGGGTGACGGACTTATTGTCTTGTCTTTCGGTTCCCTCCAGACGTCTGTTCACCACCTGCGGCTTTTCGAGGCGTCTGCGCCAGGCGATCTTCGCGAGGGTTTAGACCGCGTTCAGCGGGTCCACCTTCGGCTCGCGGTGTCTGGTTCCCGAGCTGAAGGCGGTTTTGTGCGCGGTAACTCAGCGACGCCCGACGGTACGGTCCTCGTTCTGCCGGCCGGCCCCCTTGGATATTCGTCAAGGTTTGTTGTACTCTGCGCTATATACGTCGGGTTTTTTTATGCAGGATGCTTGGGAATGCTACGCTTCTCTGTCGGCGGCCCCTGCTTCCGACACGCGACGACGCGCTGTGTCGTTGCGGACCCTGCTTACGTCACGCACCGACGCGCTGTGTCGCACGCGGGGTCTTCTCAGTCCCGTCCTTCTGCCGGTCCTCTTCGGGGTGCTGCCGCCTTGCACGGGCGCAGGACTGGGACGTTGCAGGCCAGTGCGTCGGTTCCGCCTCGCACTTCTGTTCTTGCCCCTTTCATCCCCACCGTGTTGGGGCTGGCCGGCCTTCCACTTCCGGCCGCCCTTCGACGGGGTCAGCCCCGCGCCGGCCTGGGGTTGGGGTGGCCCGCCCTTTTCGACGAGGTTGGGGGGGGGGGGGTAGAGGAGGTCAACGTGGCGCTCATGCCCGCACGGCCCGTACCGGGGGTACCTCCACGTCAACACAATGTGTAGTTCTCTGGGTCGGCCTCCTTGTTCTCCTTCTCGCCTGGCCGACCGGGTCGCTCCCCTCCTCTCGGGTGCTCCCTCGGGTTGTTTTCGCCCTTGCGCCCCTCGGTAGCCGCGAGGGACGTTGGGGGCGGCGGGTTGCGCGGAGGGGTCTCACCTGGAGGTGGACGTCCTGACCCCCACTCCGCTCTTGTCACCGACGCCGGCCCATCTCTTCAGAGGTGGCACACGTGTTCACTTCCATGCCCGAGCTGGGTAGCGTCGAGGGAGTTGACCGCCGGTCACCCGGTTTTCCTCTCCCGTGTCTTTCTGGTACCGTCGACGAACTGCGACGCGATGCGACCGGTGGTGGATCTGTCGGCCCTCAACGGGCACATCGTGCACACACGGTTTCGGATGCTACCGGTACCCCTGGTACGCCTGGCCCTGTGCCCTGTCATGGGTAGTGTCGCTGGCCCTCCAGGATGCGTCTTGGCTCGTTCCTCTCCATCCTCGCTTCCAGCGATTCTTGGCCGTTCGGACTTCCGATCGTGTGTTCCTGTTCGACGGCCTTCCCTTCGGTCTCCACATCGCGCCGTGGATCTTCTCCGCACTGGTGGGTCAGGCTCTGGGTCCTCTCCTCAGGAGCGGGCACCAGATCCTGTTTTCCTTGGCCGATTGGTTGGTAGTTTCCGAAGCCCTAGGACTGTGCATTGGCGACGCCCTCACAGTCGTTCGCAACATCGCATGGTTAGGGTTCCCCTTCGATGTTCCCAAGTCACGCTTGACCCCGTCGCGTGTCGTGCCATGGGTCGGTCTCGCATGGGTTTTGTCCGGCGCTACGGTGACCCGGGGTCTGCCGGCCGCGGTGCACCTTCGGTGGAAGGTCTTCGCCGTGTTGCACTCGGTCTCCCTCCCGGGGTGGCTCTGGGACTCGTTCGTGGGTTCGCTGCATTGGGCCGCTCTGCCCCTTCCCTTAGGGAGCCTCTGGCTACTCCGCCTCCTCCTCTTGGGCACCGCGGTGTTTCCGTTGCCCCTATGGATCGGCTCCTGCCGCTCCCGCGTACCGTTCGCAGACGCTTCGGTCGCTGGGTTGCTCGGGGCTCGCTCTCTGCGGCTGTGCCCTGGACCGCCCCCCCCGCCGACGGTCTGGGTAGCCACAGATACGTCGAGCGAGGTTGGGTGAGGTTCCCGATCGAACCTGGGACGTCCACTTCCTGGCAGATGGGTGGGTCTCCCTCCCCTTACCCGTCTATGCCCTCGGACTGTTGGTTCCTTTGTTCTTCCTGCGGGACCACGCGCTGGCCCTTCGGGGTCAGTCGGTGGCCTTCGGGTTGGACACTCAGACAAGCTGTCCCCTGTTTCCTTATGCGGGGGTCCTCCAGGTCGTTGACTCTATTGGGGGTCTCGGTGGAGTTGTTCTTCCTCGCGGACCGACACCCCTTCTCCTTGCATGCCTCCTCCCTGCCCGGGCCTGCCGCCCTGTCGAGAGGGCAGGGCGTTCTTGTAGAATGGGCGATGTAACGGACTGTGTTCGCCGACCTCGCGGCTTCCTGAGGTGTTCCGGAGGTCGCCTTGTTCGCATCGGGGGTGCCGCGCCAGTTGCCTTTGGACCTCTCCCTCCGGCCTCGCGCTCCGGGGGGGGTCCGGACGCTTTCATGGTAGCCTGGTACAGGTGGCGGTCGATATACATCTTTCCGCCACCAGACGCGCTGTTGATGTGCCCAGTCCTCGCGTGGCTGCGGCTGTACCACGGCTGCGTCTGGCTCCTCACGCCTCTGTGGCCGGCACGGGCTTGGTCCGCCCGGTTGCCGCGGTGGTGCCCGAGTCCGGTCCCTCTACCTGTCTCCGGCTTCCACTTGGGCTAGGTTGGGGACCTGCGGACCTCGTTGGCCTTCGCATCGTGCTTGTTTATGAGGCACGGTGGCTCCCGGTCCCCGGCCGGGCCCTGACTGACTTCCTGCAGCGTTCCTGGCCGTCTTCTCCTTGGGGGACTTATGGGTCCCGCTGGAGGTCTTTTACTAGGTGGCTACAGGCCACTCGCCTGCCAGTTGGCTCTCCTTCCCTCGTCCTACGCTCCTTGTTTCACCTCTTCCGTACATGTCCCTTTCAAGTCGACGCTATACGTACCCACTTGTCTGCCGTCCGGGGGGTCTTTGGGTCCGTCGCTGGGCTGGTCGTTCCGCCACAGGAGCTGGATTCCTTCCTGACGGCTGCCTTCCGGGATCGACCGCCTCCGCGCCAGGTCCCTCCGCAGTGGGATCTGGGGCGGGCTCTGGTCCTTCTGGCTTCACCCCCGTATACAAGGGCCGCTACGCCGGTTCCGTTGCTCGGGCGTCCACTCTTCCTTGTCGCTCTGGCCACTGGGGATCGGGTGTCTGCACTAGCGGCATTGTCACGGCCCCGGGACTGCGTGCGATTCTCCCCGTCCTGGCATGGCGTCTCGTTCGCCTCCTCCCCTCCTTTTGTTACCACGCATGGGAGGGAGGCCCCCGCTTTCCAGCCTTTCGCCGTCCAGGCTTTACGGCGTGGGCATCCTCGCCATGTGTTGTGCCCGGTGTCAGCCTTGCCCTCCTCTGTTGCGTCTGTGGTGCCGCCTTCGGGTACTGCTGTGTGGGTGTCTCCTCGGACAGGTGGGAGGCTCTCGCAGGTGCAGATGGGCCGCCACGTTTGTCGGACCGTTCGTGCCCGTCACCCTGTTTGTAGGGGTTCTGCGCACGATGTCAGATCCTTTGCTGCCTCCTTCTGGTTCCTGCCACGTCGCTCCTTACCTGCCATCGCCTCAGCGGTTTTGTGGGTCTTCTATCAATTCCTTCATCTCCTCCTACCTCTCCGTGTCCAGTGTTCGACCCCCTCGGCCGGTGATTGCTCTCGGGGGTCGTGTTTCCTGGTGCTCTGGCGAAGATCCCTGGTCTTCCCCCCTTGTCCCTCATTCTTTTCCTTCGTTTTATTTGACAAAGGGGGGGGGGGGGGGGGGGGGGGGGGGGGGGGGGGGGGGGGGGTGTACGGGTTTGCAACACTGGATTGCAAGTTTGGGATTATGTATTGTTCCAATACATAAGTGTTTTTGCCACATTGAAAATTGTGTTTTGTTCTTGTGTTCAGTGTTTTTGTTGGTTTTTGAAGAAAAGGGATTTTGGGTACAGTACCTTTTTGGTTTCAGACAAGTCTATGTTTTTGCATTACTATGAATGACGGGCATGTGTTAAAACTGTTCTTTTTAGCTACTCCTCAGTTTTTCACTCTTTTATTAAACTCTCTTGTTTAAATTGTGTCTTTGTCATTCATAATTTTGTTTTATGCATTGTTTTTTTTGGTAGGTTGGGCTTGGATGTCCGCCTCCTATTTGTTATGCAGCCTTGACGTTGGATTTGCCAAGACTACTAACAAATTGGGAGGTTTGACGTACCTCCCAACCTACCAAATAGGAAAACCTACTATTTGGTAGTAGTCTTGGAAAATCCAACGTACATAATACCCTCCCTCACGCCGGACCCCTGCCCATCCGCGTGAGATGTGATGACAAGAGAGGGTCGCTCATGCGCACGTTCGACAGGGATCTGCACATGACGGAACACGGGATGGGCCTTAAGCGGTAACTAAGGTAAACCCCTTTTTCTTCTCTTCTATGCTTTTTTCACCTTCGGTGGTAGTTTTGGTTAATGTACAACATCTCCTAGAGCAAGATAAGGAGTAGACTCTAGACGTTTTCTTTTTAACCGCGGTTGGAATGACGACATAGCAGTCAAAATAGACAAGTCGTCATTGCAATTAGGTTAATAGCCTTGACGTTGGATTTTCCAAGACTACTACCAAATAGTAGGTTTTCCTATTTGGTAGGTTGGGAGGTACGTCAAACCTCCCAATTTAGATCGCCGTATGTTGAAGGCGGCGATACAAAACGTATCCCTCAATTGTCTGGTTAACTAACTGAATTGTAAATTCGTTATTCCCACCCTTCCAAGGTGTGAATATTAGTTTAAAAAACGTTAACCCCAATTGTGCCCTAAAGCGCCGTATGTTGAAGGAGGCGATACACAATGAATCCTTCAATTGTCTGGTCAACTAAACTGAATTTTGCAAATTCGGTCATCCCACCCTTCCAGGTTGCACCCGCCGGGTGATTTAAAGTTTAAAAGTTAACCCCAATTGTTCCTATCCCCACTTCTTTGTAAAAGATCGCCGGGGAGGAAATACAACAACAGCATAGTTTTATATTGGCTTTGCAAAACCGAAAAAACTACAAACAACACGTGTCCGTATGAACACTGTTAGATGGGTACAGCCAATCCGCCGGGAATCATAAGGAGCCTGAAACAGGCACCCCAGAGACGCAGTCCTGGGGAGCCACAGACACCCACTCGCCGGGGAAACAAGCCTGTTTTAAACCACGCGTGGCCAAAACTCGGCAACCAGCCGGGGTTATCAAGGTGAAACCGAGAAAAACCCGTCGGAAAAAACCCACCCCGTCCAGATACCATCTGAACGCAACACCGGACCGAGGCGTAGCCAAAACACAACTAACGCCGGGCCCAACATAGTCCGTGGAGTTAGCCAATACACAACTAACCCAGGACACATAAATAGTCCGTGGAATTAGCCAATACACAACTAAACCAGGACACACATGACACAGTAGTACATATTTAGAAAATAAATCAATAACACTTGTATATGTGGAAAAGCTATGAGAGGCTGGCTAGGCCTAGGCAGACGGATAACAGTAACATGTCGGAATATAAACAAAAAGCACTGAATTATATCACAACAGGAACCACCGCCAACACACCACTGTAGCAAATACTTCCGGCAAAGGGAAGAACCGACTCGGGACCCAGAAAAAACTTCACTAAGTGAAGAAAAATACGCTACCTCATCAGAAAGATAAAAGGAAGCAATAATGCGTAATGAAAGCCGCCTGCATCACAAAGCTAGCTAACCGTGAAAAAGTTCACCTGTCCACAACAGGACCACGAGGGTACATCCGAAATAGATGCCCCAAACACACGACCCAAAATACACTTCACTGCGGGCAACCAGCCCAGGACACTCCTGCTACGCATATCCTAACCTTACTCGATACATCCCGGAGTAAACAAATGAGAAAAAACTCACTAGGGACGCAGCAAATGCGGAACCAGCGGAACGTGGAGAGACACGTCCGGGCCGGTTGACCGCAGAGCAGAGAAGGAAGAATGACGCCTGAATCAGCGTCTGGTCAAAGATCCACACAAGTACATCCACGATATGATGGAAAGCTTATTGGATAATAGTTATTCTTATTTTCTTTTTGTTTTTTATTTTTTACGAAGTTTTTTTCGTAGTGAGAACCCAATTCATAATGACTGAAGCCATGAGTGAGGTCGCGTGCGCTCATGATGAAGGCTCCTCAGATTTTAAATGCTCTGCGCGGTAGATTCAAACTATGGCGGATTAGTGTTTGAAGAGGATGCCTTATGTAATAGGCATGTTCGTCAATGATGGAGGGGCCACTAATAAATAATTAGTTTTAGAAAGTTAACGTTGAAGAGTTAAAGGGTGTGCCAATATCTGTCAGAACCATACTTGGAATCTTGTTACAGTATAAACAATTATAACATGTCGACAACAGTAATACATTTTGTAGTAAAAAATCTTGCAATTCTATTCTAATAGGGTTGAAATAATTTTATAGTTGATCATAGACTTCACTTTAATTCTAACATGTCGACAGCAGAGAGTAATAAGTTTCGTACTGTAGTATAAAATCTTGCAATTCTATTCTAATAGGGTTGAAATAATTTGATAGTTGATCATAGACTTCTCTTTCAGGTATATTCATCCGTAATACTAGTACTGTACTTCTTGTTCCGGGCCAAGATAAGTTCAAAGGAAGGGGTATGACTATTACAACCAACAGGGTGTAGCCTATTCTTCAGAATTATGAGTTCCCACAACAAACCACCACTCTGGGGTGCTATTCACTGATTGACTTATTTCGGCTTCGAATTTCAATTCATACTGATATTTCAAATAATATGGAAAATGCAATCTGAGTAATCAGTGGCTTGTTACTCTTTAAATGAATATATAATCACAACTAATGCATGCTGTAGTTTGTGATATATATATATATATATATATATATATATATATATACAGTCAGGTCTCGATATACACACGTTGTTTTTTTTTTTTTTTTTTTTTTTTTTTTTTTTTTTTTTTTTTTTTTTTTAGTATTGTTCACATGTGTGGGGAGGTTCCTCTCACACCACTCTCCTAGACAAGGTTGAAAGGAAGGCCTTTCGTATCATTAACTCCCGTCCACTCACCAACTCTCTGCAATCTCTCTCTCTCCGCCGCAATGTTGCATCGCTCTCGCTATTCTATCGCTACTATAATAATCAGTGTTCCTCAGAGCTATCCCAGTGCATACCACCTCCTTTACGTAGGGCACGTGGTACCCGTCTTGCAACTCAATCCCACCCCTACTCTGTGCAACTCTCCAACCCGAGAGTGAAACGTTACTCTCAAACTTTCTTCTACTCAACAGCTGAGCTCTGGAACTCTCTCCCAGAATCAGTCTTTCCCGCTTCCTATGACTTAAATTGCTTCAAACTCCGTGTGTCCAGGCATTTTGGCTCGTCCCTTGATTTTGGCCCTGTCACTCTTTCAACTATGGGGGAGGCACTCGCTATAGGCAGTTATGCCTTTTGCCTCCCTCAATCACATAGAAAAAAAAAAAAAAAAAAAAAAAAAAAAAGACAGACAGACATTTGATGCATAAATAACATTCTTAATCTTTAAAAACAAAAAATATAGGCCTATATAAATAATAATAATAATATATACCTACTGTAGGCTTGGGCCGCCACCCGTATGTGATACCAAAAAATAAATAAAATAAATAATAATAAAAATAATAATAATAATAATAATAATAATACTGTATATACCTACTGTAGGCATGGGCCGCCACCTATGAGAGTTCCGTATGGAACTCAGTGGTCTGGTTAATCTACTCTACATAACTTGGGCCGCCACCCGTATATGATACCGACTTTTCCGTGTTGTGGCCGACTTTGGAACTTCTGAGGTTACCGTGTCCAAACGAAACCGTGTATAAAAAACGTGTGTATATCGAGACCTGACTGTATATATATATATATATATATATATATGTCTATCTAGTTATTGCATCTATCTCCCTTATACATAAATATAACTATATCTTATTTGGTATTTTTTTAATCTATGAATCATTTCTAATACAATGGAACTGAAAACAATATTTCCCTTCCAACACACAAATAATAAAATGAAAAAGAGTCAATAAAAATTTCTCCTTTGTCTTTTCAGAAACTTAAATCCGTCTTATATAATTTCGCATGTTATCGATCATTTGCCCCTAACAACTATCTCTCTCTATCTATCTATACATTATCTATCTCCTATATACATTAACATAACTATGTCTTATTTGGACTTTTTGTAATCTATGAATAATTTCTAATGCGATGGAATTGAAAACAATATTATCCTTCCAACACACAAATAATAAAATGAAAAAGAGTCAATAAAAATTTCTCCTTTGTCTTTTCAGAAATTTACATCCGTCTCATAATACTGTAGTTCGTATGTTATCGATCACTTCCCCCTCTGCAACTCTCTCTCTCTATCTATCTATCTCTCTAATGCATCTATCTAACTCTTTTATACATTAACATAACTGTCTTATTTGGACATTTTGTAATCTATGAATCACTTCTAATGCGATGGAATTGAAAAATATATCCTTCTAGCACATA
Organism: Paralithodes platypus; assembly: GCA_032716605.1. Taxonomy (NCBI): domain Eukaryota; kingdom Metazoa; phylum Arthropoda; class Malacostraca; order Decapoda; family Lithodidae; genus Paralithodes; species Paralithodes platypus. The sequence continues at coordinate 77,736,030 of CM064482.1, read as the reverse complement.
GATAAACAAGAAATAAGAGACAGTCAACAAAAAATATTCCCCCGTCTTCTCTGCAAATAGTCGCGAGATTCCGAGCGTCGGGAGATTTAATTTTATTTATTTATTGTTTTTTTTTTCCACGGTTTATTTTCACCTTGAAAGTGGTCTACACACATTGATTGGGAAATATTGTAACATGTTTTTAATTGACATTTGTGTAATTTTTGCTGATTATGAGTTGGTGGGGAAAAAAAATCTTTTATTCCATCATATCGGAAATGATTCACAGATTATATAGAGACCAAATAACATACACTTTTAAGTGTGTTCAATAGTTTTACATTATCAACAGGGTTATAACTTCTCTACTTTCTGGTCTGGAGAGGTGGGCAGATTGTGTTATAGAAGTTAAAAGGTTTAATGAAAGACTGATTTTACTAAGAATCAAAGTCGTGGCGAGAGTCATAGATGTTATATCAGCATAGGCCCCCCAAGCAGGCTTAGCTAGAGATGTCAAAGAACAGTTCTGGAATGAATTACTAGGGGTGGTTGTCGGATGCAAGGAAGGGGAGGTAGTAATTGTGGGATTGAATGGACATGTCGGGACAGGTGCCGACGGATATGAGGGCGTGCACGGAGGACAGGGTTATGGCCGTAGGAACCTGGGAGGCGAATACATACTGGAGCACTGTACTGCCACAGGGATGGTGGTGTGTAATACTATGTTTAGGAAGAGGATGAGCCATCTGATAACATATGAATCAGGTGGCTCCAGTAGACAGATAGACTACTTCCTTATCAGCAAATCTGACAGGAAGTGGGTTAGAGACGTTAAGATCATACCAGGTGAAGAATGCATCCCCCAACACAAGCTTCTAGTATGTGATATGTGCCTAGGTAGAGTTCCTGTTAGGAAGAAAGTTCATTTGCCAAAAAGGAAAGTATGGCTGTTGGAAAAAGAGGAGTACAGAGACATATTCCACAACGAAATGATGGAAATCAAAAGGAGAATGGGCGTTAGGCCAGATGTTGATAGCAAATGGAACTTTATAGAGCGCAGCCTCCTCGATACCACAGACAAAGTCTGTGGCAAAACAAAGGGGCCACCTAGACATAAGTTCTCCTGGTGGTGGAACAATGATGTCGAAGCTGCAGTCAGAGAGAAGAAGAGATGTTTCAAAGTATGGAAGGAAGGTGGCAGCAAGGAAGAATACCTGACCGCCAAACGAAATGCTAGAAGAGAGGTCTACAGGGCAAAGAAAACCATACAGGATAGCGTAATAGAACAAGTTTGCAGCACTAATAATACCAATGGAGTTTATAAATTAGCTAAGAATGTAAGGGACAGTAGCCAGGACGTCGTGGGTGTAAGATGTATAAATAATGACAGTGGCATGACTGTTTACACAGAAAAAGAAATCAGAGAGGTGTGGAAGGAGCATTATGAAAGATTGCTTAATGTAGAGTTTGAATGGAACAGGGAACAGCTCAGCACTGTAGACCCAGTACAAGGCCCTCCGCCTTTGATAGGGTACGACGCTGTTAAAAGTGCTATAGATAAAATGAAGTCAGGAAAAGCCGCTGGGAGCTCCGGCATTGTCGCTGAGATGCTAAAAGCAGCTGGAGATACTGGGGTAAAATTGGTCACAGAGCTGATTAATGCTATCACAAAGGAGGAAAAAATTCCCTATGCTTGGCAGGAAAGTGTTATAGTAAATACAGTGGGCCCCACAAGGGTGCAGTTACCTAAGTCCGAGACATGCGCACACCCTTGTAAAACGCACCCTTGGAGCTTAAGAACCTATGGGAAATTCACTATGTAGTCCGGGGACTCTTCAAACTTACCCTTTTTTCGCCCAATAACCCCTGAAAAACATGAACTAAGGAAAGAATACCTGCACAGTATAGAAATGTGATTAGATATTAGATAGAATAGGGGTATTACACTCACTTTGGATGGTTTATGTATGCGTGGAGGTTGGGATGTTGGTCTTACTGAGGGTCCGAGGCTGCCCCCATGCCCACACCAAAATGTCTACCCACATTTGCCTGTTTCTCACCTCTAGCCAACATGTCTAGTAACTGTTTTTTCTGTTCTAAATCAAGAACTTTCACTTTTGTTTTGGTGGGTAACACGATCACCCTGGGCGGTGGGTTAGGGGCAGCAGGTGTAAAATGCCCCCATGTGGGCATGGGGGCAGCCTCGGACCCTCAGTAAGACCAACATCCCAACCTCCACGCATACATAAACCATCCAAAGTGAGTGTAATACCCATATTCTATCTAATATCTAATCACATTTCTATACTGTACAGGGAATTCTTTCCTTAGTTCATGTTTTTCAGGGGTTATTGGGCGAAAAAAACGCACGCTTTGCTTTTTTCGCGCTTTTTTCGCACCCTTGGATTATAAGCACCACACGGACATCTGCCGAACGGTAAGAGAATCGCACCCTTTTAGTGCGCACCCTTGCGGGGCCGACTGTATATATAAAGGCAAGGGTGACTCCTTAGACAGGGGAAACTATCGGGGTTTGAAAATGCTCGATCAAGTCATGAAAGTTAGCGAAAGGGTCTCTGAATGCATGATTAGGGAAAGTGTTGCTATCAGCGACATGCAGTTTGGATTTATGCCGGGACGTGGCACAACTGATGCTATCTTCATTCTTAGGCAAATGCAAGAGAGGTACTTAGAGAAAAACAGGGTTATACCTAGTTTTTGTAGATCTGGAGAAGGCCTTCGACCGGGTGCCCAGGGAGGTAGTGCAGTGGGCTATGAGAAAACTTGGAGTAGAAGAGTGGTTGGTGTGTGTGATAATGAGAATGTATGAGGGGTCACGGGCAGCAATTAGAGTAAACGGGGGCCTGAGTGAAGAGTTCCCAGTTAAAGTTGGAGTTCACCAAGGTTCAGTTCTGAGCCCATTACTGTTTGTTTTAGTCCTGGAGGCTCTGTCAAGGGAATTTAGGACAGGACTCCCATGGGAGATGTTATATGCAGATGATCTAGTTCTTATCGCAGATAGTGCGCAGGAAGCAGAGGCGAAGTTCAAAAGATGGAGGGAAGGTATGGCAAATATGGGTCTAAGAGTTAACATAGATAAAACAAAGGTCATGATTAGTGGAATAGGGCGTGGAGCTATGGAAAGAAGCGGCGACTATCCATGCGCAGTATGTGGGAAGGGGGTGGGATGTAATTCAATTCAATGTTGTGTCTGTAGTGACTGGGTACACAAGAGATGTAGTGGAGCTAGAGCACCTTTGACAAGAATCATAGACTTTGAATGTGTAGTGTGCAAGGGAGATCTTGTATTAAATGACCCGCCTGTCAGTGTTGATTTCGACAGTGTAACGCTGGAGTGTGTGAAAAAGTTCTGTTACCTGGGCGATACAGTTTCCGCTGGAGGTGGCGCTGAAGCTAACTCCATTGCTAGAGTCAGAAGTGGCTGGGGAAAGTTTAGAGAGCTGTTGCCACTCCTGACCATGAGAGGGCTCCCACCCCACCTTAAAGGGAAGGTGTATACCTCGTGTGTTAGGAGCGCGATGACCTATGCCTCTGAGATGTGGCCGGTTAAAGCGGAGGATGTCAATAGAATGGAACGGAATGAGAAAAGAATGGTGAGATGGATGTGTGGGGTTAATCTTAGGGATAAGGTATCGAGCGAGGAATTGAGAAGACGTCTGGGCATTATTAGGAGTATCAGTGAAGTGATGCGCACGAGCCGACTTGGTTGGTTTGGACATGTGGAGAGAATGGATGATCAAAACTGGGTGAAGAAATGCCGGACTGTGAACTTAGGGGTAGCTGCGCGTAGGGGTGGACCTAGAATGACGTGGGCTCGGGTACTCCGGTCCGATCTCAAAATAAAGAACTTGACAACACAGGTGGCCCTTGACAGGACCGCCTGGAAAGCTGCCATTTAGGACGTGAGACTGTAACCACAGTTTCTGTGGACAAACGGTCTTTAAACTTGTATGTATGTATGTACAGTCCATCCTCCTACAATGCGAGTTTAGGGGCGGCACTGCGCCTCGTGTTGTAGGTATTTCGCGTTGTAGGAATAACACTTTAAATGGAGATAAGGATGTTGTTTTTGGAGGCAAGAAGATAACATTGCATTGAGGGTGGAGATTTTGCAGGTAGGCAGGATGGCAGGGGGCATTATCCATTAGCAAAATCATCTTAAAATCCAGTGCGCATCGACGTCATCGCGCTGTAGGTGAGGGAGGGGGGGGGGGGGGGGGGTCGTACAGTAAGAGGAGGCGCCGGATTTGAAGCACTCGGCAAGGCCATTTCGCGTTATATGTTTTCGGCTCGGGTTATAAGAGGTTTAGGTAATTCGGGACCCCCCCCTCGTGTTGAAGGAGGATCGCGTTGTAGGAGCTCGTGTTATAGGAGGATGGACTGTATGTGTATTGAACCATAATAAAGAGAGGGGGAGGGAGGGAGTGTCCCCGACAGTGACAACCAGTCTAATGATGATAATGATATGATGGACAATATTTCTGTGTTCTCTGGTTTCAATGAGGACGATCAACATGCCTGAGAACCTGGAGGGGGCCGATGTGCTAGCTGTAACACAAGGCTTATCAACATCATCACAGTAACGGGGTCGGGCCGGGACGGGGCGGGGAGGGAGTACAGCGGTCTATTCACACAAATAAGTCAGTAACATTTCCAAAACAGTTCTTATTGATGCTTAACCCATGGAATCCGGGAGGCCTCATATGAGGCATAACGTATTTTGGTTAGGAGTCCGGGAGGTCTCATATGAGGCAAAATCAAAATCAAAGGGTTTAAATCGCGCGGGCGGATTTTTGTTTATGCGTGGGCTACCGCAGCGCCACCAAGCACAAACTAACATGCAGCATCAGTTCTCTTCACGCATCCAATATGGATGGAGCTAATCCAAAATAAATCGCTGTGTCCGAATCGACGCCTGCCGCCGCGTCCCGTACGCCTAACAAAAGCAAGGCTAAAACGAGCAAGAAAACAGTGCTTAGTCCCAGTGGTGTTGCACACATTCTGGAAGAGCTAAGGAATATAGCGAACTGAGTGAATATAGCGAACTGAGTGAACTTGGGAACTTGGGAGTAGCTTTGGCGATGAACAGGTGGGTAGCGTAGTGGCGGATGGATTAGAGTTTCTGGGCTTTATTAGTACCGATGAGGACGATCATTACGAGGATAATGACGATGGTGAATGCGGTGCTCGTGAATATAGTGAACTGAGTGAACTTGGGAGTGACTTTGACGAAGAACAAGTGGTTAGTGAAGATGCGGGTACGGTACCGTACGCTTGCCTAGCCTAGCCTAAGCCTAGCGTAGCCTAGCCTAGTAAGTGAAAGTGACACACATATGTATAACAAGTAATAATAACTCAATAATAAGTGAGTGACAATAATTCATAACAAGAAGAGTAATAAGAGTGAAAGTGACACAATAATATCCAATAACAGTGAAAGTGCCGAAAATATGTTATATAAAGTTTCATATACCTCAAATAATGGTTGAACAAGTAATAAATGACACAATAATATCACATTATCTCCATAAAAACATAATATCGTGTACCGGTACCAAAGCCAACGAAGCAACGAGTGACTTAGTGCGTG